>DWHO01001714.1:0-14726 GCA_018247575.1 Eurytides lysithous rurik | reverse complement strand
GTATTTAAATTATCCATACTTATTTTAAAATCCCCTTTTATATGTTCATTAAAATTTATTGAACCTTGATTCATTTCTTGTTCCGCTTCCTTAGAAGCATTGTTTTTCGTTATATCCTCATTCATAGGATAATTTTCTTTTTTTTCTTACTTGTTCTCTTTTTTGAGTGATCTTCAAATTCTCATCTTGAACCAGTCTAAATTATTTTATGATATCCAGTCCAATTAAAAAATCGTATTCAAATTCTTCTCCATCAATTATATAAACATTGGCTTTTTCTTCAATGTCAAAAACTTTTATTCTAATAGTTGTCAAACCAGTAGTCTTTTTAACACCATTAATTATGATTAAGTTATCACTCTTTGAATCATCTTTTTCTCCTTTCAGTCTTATTAATTTGGAAAAACATAAACCTAAAGTTGATCGAGCTACTTTAGAGTTTAGGTTCATTTATTGACCCTATTGTGTGCCTGATATGGAGGATACGAACAAAGCCAAAATTACAATTTTCTATTTAATTGAAGCAACGCATATCCATATTATAAACGTTTGAAGTTTTCGTATAAAAAACCTTATTTTCGTAATAATAGCAATGAAAGAACACAATAATGGCGTAAACATATTAGATAAAGAAATAAGTATGTAATTATTTTCAAAATTTGGAAAGACATTTATAGCATTCGGTAACCGATATATCATTTAACTGCAGTAAGATCTTTTTTTATGAACATTATTGATAAATCTTTTAAACCTAATAATAAAGTATAAATTACGCACCAACCGTAAATGTATTAAGTCTTCTTTGTACTTTGTTTATACAAAATGTATAAATAAATAATTACGGTCCAATTGTGTCCAAACATAGTTAACATAGCCTGCTAGTACGTTTTTCTTCGATATAGTGTTTCAATCAGATCAGAGGATTTGCCGACAAAATGTACTGTTTGATTTTTTTAAATAGTCTTTTATCAGAGATATTCCGTACACCATTATATACCATCTTTTTATGCAATATTGTAACAAGTGATTCACTATACTAAACATTTACATAAATAGTAATAATTTGCACAAACATACATACATCATCGTTGCATATACATATATATCTGATTCTATTGCCTATTTTCTAATTCATTATAATTTTTCCATCTTTTAACAAGGGTCTGTATGGTCGGATTATAGCAAATAATGTCCTCCCGACCGATAATGGCTACGGCGGCTGATCTACAAGAGATCAGACTACTGCGCAGGATATATCATAGTGCACAAGGGTTTGCGCAGAATCAAGTGCACTCATTTTTCTTTTACTCTTATAGTCTGATGGCATGGACAGCCGACACGACCGAAGAGAGATCAGGCGCAGAGGTGGTGATGTTAAACCGATCCCTTAATAATATGGTGGTAGAGATTTAATAGCTGCGTGCTCTACGGCGGTAGAGCCATTCACAGACACACACTTAAATACTCCACTAAGCCACAGCTAGAAGGTGTTGACAGTAAAAAGGGAGAAGTTTTATATGTCCATCCGACGCATGGCTCATGTTACTTTTCAGTCAATCGGGTGATCAGTCCATAATCCCTTGACTTCACCAACAAACAACAAGACAACGTCATTGCCCACCGCGGGATTCCCACGAACTCCGATTTGCAAAGCACGGACCTAAACCACTAGCTGTAGCAAATAACTTAATAATTATGATTAGGTACCCCAAATTAATTATGATTCATCATTTCAGTCTTTTCCGTGTTTATAGACTCTGCTTCTAAAAAGTCAAAACTCTAAAATAGAATAAAAACGCGATCAAATACGTAAAAAAGTTTCATTTTATTAAATTTATCTTTGTAATTGCGATATTTTAACTATTGAGTCTTTTGATTAAGGCTATTATTTCTAATGGCAAATAGGGTCAGTTAATTAAAATCAAATAGTCGGTAACTTTTTGTACAACGGCAAACTGCAACATTCCCAATGTTTTTTTAAACCTACAATATTAAAATCGATTTTGTCGGATGTGTAAAACGTTTCAATAAGCCATTGCTAAATAACAACAGATACATTGGATTTTCAAAACCTGCATAAAAAATATTTTATAAAGGCCATGTATATAAAACAAATTTATTCCATTCGAGGTATCATGCGTGGTTTTATTCGCGATTCCGTATTTTATAAGCCCATCTAATTATCATTTTATTAGTATACTATAGCTCTATAGAATGATATGGTGATTCGTTGTTACGCGTAAGGACAAACCTTTCTTACGGCGATAGAGCCACGCAGCTGCACCCGCTGCTAAATGGGCCGGCTCGAACCATTTAATACCACGACCTCACAGAAAATCGGCGTAAAGTGGTTTTGCTTCTGCGTTTCGTCCGGTGAGTGAGGTGGCCGGTGGCCCATCCCTTTTTCTTTCCTTCCTCCCTCTCTAACTCCCCTTCCTATGTCTTTCTCTATCCCCAAGGAGTCCTACATATTACTCCTCCTCTTCCCTCCCTCTTAATCCTTCTTCCATGGGCGACGGTGATCACTTACCATGGTGAGCCGCTTTCTCGTTTGTCAGTCTAAATAATAAAAAAACCAACAAACCCACTTTTGTATCTAGTAACAATCAAGTTCCCTTAACTACTATTGCTGGATCGTGGGTTCAACTTCGGGCCAAGAGTGCAGGGATAAATTTTATATTCTGAATCCTTGTTTTACGTTTGTAGGCAGTGAATATTTTTATTACTAATAGTCTCTTTATATTCCCTTAGATTTTTGTATATGCTGTTAATATAACATTGTGTAGTTTTATTGACATAAAAAATTGTAATTTAGCCTTAATTTTATTTATACCTTTCATTTATCAAAAAATCCTAACATATTTTGTGAACTAGTGATAAAATGGAAAATAAGACAATATTTTACATATTATTCTTATAATTCTTTTATATCAAGGATCATCTCACATACACCTGTCTGGTCCCTACTAGGCAGTGACAACACTATGGTAACCAGATTGATATTAATAATTATATATTTACAATGTATTCTTGTATAGATTGTTAACACCCAGACAGCCAGGAGCACTATCAACTACACTATTAGGCCAATCAATTACTAATCAATGAAAATGTATTTTAAACATAGAGTAATTTCTTTTTATGTGTAGGATTCTTCATGTTATGGAACTAATATGAAGTCAGGAGAGTTTTTATTTGTAATCCAATTTGTACCTTTCAGCTTACTATAATGTTTTACAATACCCACTATTGTTTCATACAAAAACAAAGTTTAACAATGTATCCTTGATACATGCTTAAAATTTGTCTTGGCTAGAAAATTAATGTGATTTCCAATCCAAAAAAGTAGTTTAATATTAATAAAACTTCATATCAATAATAGTTAACAACTTAAACTTCAAACAATGAAAAGTATTGTAACTATTTACTTTAGAATGTTTTAAATTTGATTATGCAGGGAACCATACTGAAACAATACCATTTTGCTCAAAATTTATTGTGAATTATAAACCTTACGCTATTTCATTATGTTTACAAAGCGAAACAAAATTTTGCAGTATTCTAATAAAGCACTTTAATTCCAATAAACTGGAATTGCAGTTGGTAGAATATTATAATCTATGTTATTGTCTTTAATTTACCTATGGCTACCAGTGAAGATAATTATTTGTTTGATCCAACAATTTGATATGGCTTAATTGACCTTATATCTGTCATTAAAATGTTTGTTTATGCTAAATGTGATTTGAAATGTTTTAGAAAATGTAATTCATATTGAACAAGATTAAAGCAGTGAAAAAGTAGCAAAACTCTAATTTTAATAATAATACAAATGTAATAAAATTACAAAGATTTACCTATTCCTAGGCTAAAGTTATCCTAATATAAAACCTTGTACTTTACATAGAATAAACATGTTAACATTTAATCTATTTTATGATACTTTAATTAAAATAAATATTAAAGTTAAAACTTTCTTCTAAATTTGAAAGTGAGGGATAACCATAAATAAAATTTAGACCTGTCAATGTTAATTTTCAGGCTATGAACCATGACAAAGATCATAACTCGTCATAAACATCATAAATATCACAACTTAAATTTTCATACACTTTGTGTATAGAAAATAAATACTAATTTCATTTCACTTTTTTATGATAAAATACCAAACATACAGAATGTTATTCCAAAGACAAAAATGGATCTTTAATAAACTTGTAGTGGGAGATAGTTTAAAAATATTATGGTTTAACAAAATAAAACATAACAATAACATTTAATTTAATAATTAAACATATACATTGTTTCTTATAGATAATAATGTATAAAATAAGTTTAATTGTTCTAAAATAGTAAAATATTAATGTCTACTTTTTGTCTTATACAAAAACTAGTCTAATTTTACTGGAATGTCAGAAAAAGTATTAAAATAGAAAAAGATCAGTGCTAAAACCATTAAAAATATAGATATGTTACAATGCTGTTCAATTGTGGATTTAAAGTTTATTATCCACTCTTTCAGTCTTTTAGCGTTTATTTTGAATGAACACAAATATTTTTTGATCTCTTATTTAAAACTGTCACATCTTTGTGGAGGCCTCGAGGGAGCGCAATAACGGCGCACGGGCCATATACTAGAAACGATCCTTTGAAGCATGTAGGTCAGGGTTTGTAAGGTACTGTAGCTCTTGCAATTCTTGGAACTTCTCGTGATCTCTAATATGTGCATAGTTAGCAGACAAACACATCAGATAGTGAATCAGACTTAATATAACCAGAACACAAGAAACCATTGCTAGAATAAACATGAATTCTGATTTCTCAACATAATCTTTGCAAAATGCTTTTATTTTATGGGCTTCGCATATTCTCATATCTTCCTGTTTAACAGTTGATGGAAACATAAAATCAAATTGTGTGAAGTCAATGCATGTCGACAGTTCAATGTTTTTGGGTTTGGAACACAACTTCCAAAATATAGTAAATAAGAATGTTGTTATGACTAGAAAACCAAGCAATACAATCCACACAAATGTTAAAATGTAAGTTATGATCATAAACACTGCACATGATATTCTTCCACCAACTCGAGCTCTCCATGCTCGATATACTTTTTGTCTTGTAGCACCTGTCGTCAAACATCCCAAGCATAAAAGCATAAAGCCCAGTGCCGCCATACAAGCACTGCCTACAATAAAAATCATCTGTAGAGCTTCAATCCATATAAGACGAAAATGAAATACTTGGTCGAACATCAGTATTGACAATGCTGATCCTCGATACATGGTTCCACAAAACACTCCCACGCCCAAACAGCACATAATAGTAGCAATGAGGGTTGCATGGGGTATTCTTGTAAGACACGCTTGACAAGCGTCACCCATTGTTACACTTTCGCCCGCGGCCCTATTTCACGAACTTTTATAATTTTTAATTATTTTTATTATAATGATATATTGTTTAATGGATGTGACTCAGTCAACAAATTATTACGAGTTCGGTACAACAATAGACAATCTAAACACGGTAATCTAAATCGTTACAGATAAAATATATTTTTTTAATAAAAATGTAGTATAGTTTATGGTGTCATCATGAAGAAACAAGAAAAAATCCATTAGAAATCCCTTTGAAAAATTTCTATCTTATACTCTTTGAGTAGGGAGTAGGTTATATCTCCACTTGTATCGCTTAGAATAGGTGTTAAGATTTAATAGTCCTTTTTTGTGTGATAATACGCCGTCAGCTCGGCGGCTTTTACAGCTTCCTCGCACGCAAGATGGACAGTATGACTAACTTCATGTCGCAATCCAAAGGCCTTCGGAAGGAGGATTGAAATTCGACTTGAATTGCAATAGATAGGGAATCGAATCGGAGAAAGGTTTATATTACCGAATTGAATTTAATCTTGGGTAAATATATTTGATCACTAGCATTCGAAATCAAAGTTTTCAATACTACTATTCATGCAGATGCCCGTTATTAAAAACAATTAAGGCACGACATAAGTGATTCAAAAGCGATCATGCACGCGGTGATATCGTAGGCCGCGAATCTGGGACGTCGCGTTCACTAGGGGACGCGTTGTAACGGGTGCTTGTTTATCAGTGAAAGTATAGTGTGACATGAAGTCGAGCAGATGGCACCTGCACTACCACCACAAAGTAGTGGTAGCGTATCTTCGTCTCGCGTTTCCTTGTGAGGGCGTGAGTGGTATGTGAATATAACTTACGCCATGCCTTAATATATCATCCGAACCGCTTGATACCCTTATGGCTTATAATCTTTTCAAAATGCCTATGTTAATCAATATAATAATAAAAATTACTTGTGGCGCGACGAAAGAATTTATTTTGTATCATTTGAATTGTTTTAAGTGGGCTTAAGGAATATGTGCAAAGCATACGCTTGCATATGACATAATGGGGCTAATACACGTTTTAAATAGATGTAATATTTGATAGAGAGGGAGTGTCATCGCGAATGCTTCGAAGCTTGGATTTATGTGCTGCGTCGTTATCAGATTTGTTATAAAATTAGTAAAAATGAATCAAGTTAGTTTTACGAAAATTTAGAACATTTCTACATGATTTATATAAGTTAACAGAGTATTATTTAAATTATTTAGAAAGACTTGAACAATTTTTATAAATCCCTATGGATGGAATTATAGTAGATGTGAATTGGCTACTTAAAAAGTTGCAATGTTAGAATATTTTGACATAATTAATGCATGCAAAATTATGATATAGTTAATGCATTTAGTAAAAATATAAGCAACACGCACATTAAAAATTTATTTATAATTTGCGTGTAACGAAATTTATTGCCACGTCAAAATGACATTAAAGATTGCTAGGTTTTGGTCAGAATCTGATAGACATACATTAACGATTTAATTTGTTATAAGCAGTATTACGATTTGTTACCTTTTCTCAACATAGTATAAGTTTGTCAATTCTTTATTATGATTTATTTATTACTGTGAAAATGGAACAGCTGTATCATCAAACAACTCAACTTATACAAGAAACAACAGATTTGTTTCAAAAGTTAGAAAGGGATCCATCAGAAAGCATAGAAAATGCAATTCAATCAAAAATTAATGCAATTAGTGCGTAAGTTGCAGTGAATGTCATTTTGCTTTCCATTATAAAATATCAATTTTAATTTAAGGAAATATGTATGAGTGTGTAATGTACAAATTTTTGGTTTGTTTATAGTAACTGTGAAAAGTTGGATATTTTTGTATTCAAAACTCCCATCAATCAAAGGCCCACTGCAAAAATGAGGGTTGATCAATTAAAATATGATAATAAACATATACAGGTAACTTTTACAGAATTAAATAATAAATATTTATTAATACAGTATACTATTTTTGTCTTACTTATATTCTTTGATATAAGTAAGACATAATATAAATACTTCTCTGGATAGCACAGCCAAAAGTTCTATTTCCACCTGGAACAATTTTTCTTGTGTGATAAACAGAAGTCTTTGTTGTGTGTCTGGATGTCAACTGTCTATCTAAATTGTTTGGTTGTTATATTACAAGCTCTATGTAGTTTTGGATCAGACCATACAAGAGATGTCCCTTGATATTTCTTTTCTATTTATTATAATAATTCTTTACTAAAATTGCAATGCAATTGTATACATTCTTTAAAATATTGTTTAAGGAAATGTCTGTCAAAAAGCTTATTTGAATTGCAAACATTTTCATAGATTTTGTTAAAGCTATATGTAGGGGTGTTTGCAGTGTCATCCCTTTTTTTTCTCAAATCTGCTTGTAAGTTTTTTTTTGGGAATGACAAAAATGTGCAATCTGTTTTTCCAAACTAAATGGTATGCATTTCTTTCAATAATCAGATCATCTTGTTGGATTTTATTCCTGCCAATAGCTTTTCGTCGGAATCACACTTTGGTAGATACACATCATAAATAATATGTAGGCGAAGGTTAGATTAGTTAATTCAAAATAGTCCAAGGAACCTAATGCAAAATAACAACGGACATCAAGGGCACCGAAGTTACTTAATCTGATCATTATTAACTGGAACTGGACCTGGAAAAAATATGCTTCCAGTACTTTGATGAACCTTTATTTTGCTGGTAAAAGTATGCCTTTCGACAAAATTATTAGATACTTATATATGTAATTCAAGTTTCTAAGTGACTTTTATTATAACTGGTGGCTGTTGGAAACTGAAAAGTCAGATTAATATTAATTAAATACTTGAAATAAGAATAAGCTTTAACACCTCAACTTCATCTCCAAAAGATGAAAAATGGGCCTAAATGGGCATAAAATGGTCCTATATGGGCCTGAGTGGATATATAGTAGAATTCTTCAAGATTTCCTGGATCTATCACTTGAGTTCTTTAAAACTAAAATTAGAAGCAATCTATTGCATAAATTTTATTATACTGTTCAAGAGTTTATTGTGGACCAAAATGCATGGAATTTAGTTGATTGACTCATATGTGGGATAGCTATTATTGTATTAAGGCATATCTTAAAGTATTTTAAAAGAGCAACTGTTGAGTTTATCTCTGGCTCTTCCAGCAGAACTGCATTCCGAGCCGGTGGTATCTCAAACTGAGATGTAAAAATGGCGATTCATAAGTGCTTGTAAACGCCTATTTGAATAAATATATTATGATTTTGATTAACAATAAAAAAATTAATTCTTAAAGTATCACTGCAATTTGTTTCATAAAACAACATCAATTAACCGACTTCAAAAAAGGAGGAGGTTCTCAATTCATCTGTATTTTTATGTATGTTACCCCACAACTTTTTATTGGGTGTACTGATTTTGATGATTTTTATGATTTTAGGCTTTCTCAGAAGGTTAAGGTTTCCTCAGAAATTTCAGTTGGTACTGCAAACATGGCTTAAAAATAAGTAGGATTTATAGGAAGTCAGTTAATATATTTTATAAAAAATTTAAATTATTTTCTGCATCTTTTCATAAAGTATTCTACCCCGTCGTCGTCTTATCTATCCCCTGTGTATAGTGTTTCCCCTGATTAGTTACAAAATAATAAAAAAGTAAATAAATTTACTGGTTGCTTTTTGGAAATGAAGATATTAAGTGTTTGAAATGACTCATATACTGGGAAACATTCCAAATTCAGTGTACTTTGCAATAGATGTGATGGAAAAAGTGTAAAGTTAACTTGTGCAAATATTGGGCAAAGATCCAATAACTATATAAATTTGTAGAAGCTAACTTTGTGAAGAAAACTTTTTATTAAAATTGAAATCATCAAAATCGGATCATAATGTGATAAGTATATAGAAAAGTAATGAGTATCTACTTTTTGAAATTGGTTCAAAATAATGTTTTCCCTTGGGAAATTGTTAAAGACTACTACTACAAGTAGTATAAAAAATGATTCCAAGTTTAATAACGTGATTTTTGAAAGTTTCTTTATTATCCAACAGGCGTCACTTCTTAATGCGCAAAACAAAAGGCGCAGACGGGAACAAGAGATGGCGGACAGGGAACAGCTGTTAAGTCGGAGGTTTGGCCATGACCACACAGCGATAAATGTCGATTTTTTGGGTCAGGAACAGGCGTCTTTGCAAAATTCGCACCGAAACGTAGATGAGATGCTACACACAGGTACATTTTCATTTAAATACTTGGTTGTATATGATTAAAAATTTAATACAATAAAAGTTAAATACAAAAAAAAAGCCAAGCCGATGTCATAGTACACGTGATCTCGACGTCTCAGATGTACCGACGAGTTTCCCAATTTGGGTTTGTTTATCTGTATAAATGCATATAAGGATTGAATGAGTTTACAAGTCGTCCATGCAATTTTTTTGCCAGGAAATATCTTTTAAAGGTTAGTTTTATCTTGTCATTTCCATGATAAACCTTGTTGGTTAATCGTCGTAAAATGGGACTTGTCAAAGTATAGTTTTAAGAAATAATTCTACGAAAGGAATCTACACGAAATATTTTCGTTAATTCTCGTTTCGGTTTTTAAATGTACTGCAGCTTTGATATAAACGTAATTAAACCTCCGAATCATAGCTACGGAAAAGAAGTTTATTGAAAAAATTTAAATTCGATTTTGTTAATATTTGTTATATAATGCGGTTTGAAATTTTGTAAATCAAGCAAAATATCTAAATTTGTAATAATTTTCAAAGCTTTGTGAACTAGCTTTGAAATGAAATTAATGAAATTAAAAATTAGAAAGTGATGTATAGTATATTTTATCCGCATATCCAGTTAGCTAGTTCGCAAAGTCAAACATTTATTTTTGTTGTAAAAATGAAATTTTAAGTAGCACTCCCTCTTGGTTTGGGAAATATGCGTTGAATATAACATTTTTATTAAATTAAAGCTTATAATACAATTTTGTGTTTGTGGTATCCTTACGAATATTTTATATCTTAGTTAAACCGGAGAGGGTTTGCCTTCCTTTCACGTTGCAAGGAACCAATGAATTAATACAATTTTGGCATAAATATAGGTCTTGGGATGGAGAGCGATGAAGCCTATTTTTTATGTTGGCAACACATTGCGGACCAGACATTTTATTGTTTACCGTGCCCAGTGGTTGGATATTTTTTAACGTCAAATAAGTTTAAATTAGTTATATTTTGTTAGTAGTTAAAAACCATTGTCGCGTATGATATTTATTTTCGAAAAGTCTTTAAAAATTATTGAATATTCAATAAGCATGATAAGTAGAAATTTATCATTACCAATGTTTTTTAGAGTATGATATTTGTAAAAACATGTAAATAAGTGAATTGGAACATCACAAAGCTTACAAACGTAGCGAGTTTCAAATAATTTAAATTTTTTATAAAATGCTTTAACTTCATATAATCCTACCCAGTTTTAAGCACATGTTCGCAGTACAAAGTGCAATCAGAATGAAACTTCTGAGGAAACCTTGTGAGATATACCATTTACAAAAATACGCATAATTAAGGAGAACTCTAAAAATAATCGTCAAATCTCGCAAACATTTATATAGCATCACAGGACAAGCACCAGCTTTCAAATTTAATAAGAATAATCAAAATCGACACACTCAGTAAAAAGTTATGAGGTAACACACATAAAAAAATACAGTCGAATTGAGAACCTCCTCCTTTTTTGAAGTGGGTTAATGACACTTAGCAAATTCGTGATGTCAGTACAACAGACTATGGTTGATATAGTACTCATATTATGGTAGACATAATATAACGCATATAACCTGACCATACCTGACCACATGAAAAACGACATATCTCGTTTTTCGTCCGCAATGTGGCAAGATTTAAAAAGGTGTGAAATTACCCAAAAACAAAAACCACGCAATCGAAACCGGGCAAGGTTTATCGAGGTTTTAATTTAGAAAACTTATTTTTGTAAACGTCAGATTGTTATTGTGTGTAAAGGTTCAATAGTCGTAACACGATATTTGTGATAAACCGTATAAAAATAAAGTTCCTTAAACTAAAAATCTTAAACGTTGTTGTTGTTATCTGCGCGTGTATACGAGAAGTACCTCACTTTAATTGCAATATTATTAAAAAAATAGTGACGTTTTCCCACACCATTAGCCAATGGAGATTATAAATGTCTATCGAGCCTTCGGTTTGACCTTGTCTCACACGTCTGCCGATATAAACTCACGCAGAAACTTTAAACCGCCGCTCTCTGTCGACACGACGAGATCATTCGGCTTCGAGATCCTTTGTTAAAATGTGTCAGCTATGCTTATTATTATTAGTGTTCCAACCAAATCCACTACACCAGATTGTCCCAAGAGCATTATTTACGTGCAGTTCTCACCAATCGTGGTAATATAAATTCTATCTTGCAATACGAAAACGAAATTGGTAAGAATTTATAACAATAGTGTACACAATTCATGATTAGTTTTAATCTTAGACTTGTCTAAATATAATTCATATTATTCGATGATTAAATATAACAGAATATTATGTTACTAAGTCGAAAGTCCGTCTAATTAAAGTGTTTTAGCTATAGTAGACAATTACACCGTATTCAACTCTTGACACTTAATAACGTTTAATTATTATATTTCATTTTGTCTTTAACTTATTGAATTAATATAAAATGTGTAATCTATCTTCGAACTCTTTCGTCTCAATCTAGTGTTCAAATAATTTCTTTTATTTTTTTAAATAAGTTTAAAAGGTTAAACTTGAAGTATTATTGTATTTTTTTTTATAAATTTTTCACGCATATTTTATCTGTTGTCATTATTTATAAATACAATATTCAGTGTTGTATATGAACACGTAATCGTTGTGATTATGTTAAGTACGTAAATCGTTGTGTGAGTGTTTAAAAAAGTTAACAATCATCTCTTAATCGTCCGTGTGCTTCAATGAACAGATGAACTTAACAAAATTTGGGAAACAAAGTTGAACTCACCACATATTAGCGCCTGTGTGCACAAGTCAGTCGCGCCACTAAATTTAGGTAGTTACTTTGTTTATGCACTTAACCCGCGACTGTCAACTGCACAAGCACAAAAAATTCTGATAGTTTTCGGCGGCAACACTTGTAAAAACAAAATAATAAACATTGAGCATTCACCTATCTAACAATGTATCGTCCACAGATAGAATAAAATTGTTTATTACATGCTCTTGAGATACAAACTGGTTTGCGATCAACGTACATCGATGTTTTCTTGGCACCACCAATTCTGAATAAGGACTGCCACAATAATGTGCCTTTTTAACCATTAGTTTTGCTTAACTCGGTTTATATTTTTTATCTATTGCGCCTATTGTAATCGTGTGTCTCTACTGTATTTATATATTTACTTTAACATCATTTTTTTGTTTTGTTCGACGCGTTAGTCACGTTAAAGTTGCGGTATATTATTGATTATAAAGGTATTTGTACTTTGTTACTGTTGTGAGCGTTTCTATTTTAATAAAGTTAATTACAATTCGAGATCTCGCAGCGTTTACCATAATTCATTTGATTCTTTGACCTTAAACCTTCGTGGCCGTTATTTATTTATAATAGACTTATTTACGTCACGGCGTGTGCAGTTTCTTAGGACTTTTTTTATTTATCTCACACTAATATTAAAGTTTATATTCGAATGAGATGTGGATCGAAATTGTTATACGGGTTTTAATAAACATTTCAATTATTATTGCATTTGTACTTACCTTTGAAAATTTTGGTAGTCAAAATAAATAATAATAATAATTATTTGACTTTTATTTTTGTTTCACGATCTAAATAGTATATAAAGCATGGATTTATAAAGCGGTCTTTCTTTATGGAGTAGGCGGGCAAACGAGTATGCGACTCCACTATACATGGACATTTGTAACGTCGATCGTTTTGCAAATGTGTTGTCCGTCTTTAGGGTGGGAATATTTAAAAGATAAAGTAGAGGGAAGGCAAGAAAAGGCAGGGGGAGACTGGAAAAAGAAGGAGAGAGGGGTACTTTCCGGACGAAATGCGGAAACACAGACACTTACTTTACGCCGATTTTCTGTGAGGTCGTTGTACTTATCCGGTTCGAGCCGACCTACGGCAATAAAGGACCTATTCAGGCTCTTTATTTTCAAATTTTATTCCAATTTTTGATTTCGAATTACGTTAAATATATATATTCTAATCAACGTAACACTGAGATCATAGGTGACGTAATAGTTTACAGCTCGAACGTTGGTTGGTTGAATTTGGAAATGTTACTTTAAGAATGAAGTTATTGGTGCAGAAAGCGATAAATGTTGTTAGAAAATTTTATGTATAAATGTATTATTTGCCGAAATACTTATATAATAATAATAGCAAGTATAATAGAAATTTAATTATTTTTGTGTATAATGCTTTTAGAGACACACTACTTTAACATTTTAGGGGCCGAAAGCAAAACTGCATTGGAATAAGATAGTACCAACAAGTCAAAACAATTAATTGTTTCCGTTTAAACTATCAATTTGAAACATATACGTCAGTAAATTATAAGGTTTTTAATAAAAACCCTTTGGTCTATACTAGTAATTTATCTTACTTTAATTATTAATCAACCTCAATTATACCTTTAATGTTAAACTTGTTCAGTGCGCACATATATCAATTTTGCCTATTTGATTCCAGGTTCAAATATCCTGCAGACCCTGAGATACAACAGGGACACTTTGAAAGGTGCCCATAGAAGATTGATCGACTTGGCTAATACCCTCGGTTTGTCGAACGCGACAATATCCTTGATAGAGAGGAGGGTCGCCCAGGACAAATACGTGTTGTTCGGCGGAATGTTTGTCACCCTAACTGTGATTGTGTTCGTTGTCATGTTTTTGTTATGAGAGCTATTGGGCGTATGAGGCCCGTACGACCTGACCGTCAGTTTGACAAATGTTTATCTATCACAAGCTGCTATTGCAAGGAGTCAAATTGGTGTGAATACATTATTTAAACGCTGCGTATATACGATCATTATTAAAGTTTATCATCGCCTTGTTATTGTCTTTTTGTGAACTTGAAAACACACCCTCGTTGTGTCAAATGGAAAAGTTTTTTACAACGTACTCCGACTTTGTTTTTATACAATAATATTTTTGCTACAACAAAACAACATTTTATTTTTTTAAATATAATAATTTCAAATTTAAGAACCGTTAAATACTGTGGATATGGTTGTGTTTATATTCATAATATATATATATAAATCTTGCCATCTAACATATATATATATAT
>DWHO01001713.1:0-14728 GCA_018247575.1 Eurytides lysithous rurik | reverse complement strand
CTCACCGGACGAAATGCAGAAGCAAAAACACTTCCACTTCACGCCGATTTTCTGTGAGGTCGTGGTACTAATCCGGTACATGTACATATTAATTAATATATAACGAGCAAGCGGCCCACCTGATGGTAAGCGAACGCCGCCCCCAATGTACTCTGCAACATCGAGGGACTTGCAAATGCCGGTCTTTAAGTTCTTTGACTGTGGCGTTCATGGTACAAATATTTATAGAATAAAGAGATTCGCTTCTCTAATTTTTTTTTTTTTAATAAATAACATAAAAATTTTAGTTTTCCGCAGATGTGAATATAAACTATTATTCTGGCAAATTCTATCCTCCTTGAGTGCAAGGTTGAAAAGGCTTTAAAAATTTTCTCTTCTTCTAAGGGCGTAGGCAAATAATATATACGGAGCATTATCCTCGAAGCATGTTTAATGCGGCTATTTTTTTACATCATTTAATCAAGCATCTGCGAGCTGAAAAAGCGTAGTGAAATAAAGCGGACCACTCATTACGCGCGTATTATTTTCAGTCGCCGCGTACAACCTTCGGTTTGCGTGAATTCAGATTTTGGTAAACGGAGACGAATTTGGCTCCACTCCAGTGTTTAATTTCGTAAACGTCTGCGCCTGTGCTCTTGAGAGAAAATGTCTACGGCCTCGGCGTTGTGTGACAAGGAGGCCGGATGGTGATGTGTGGGAAAATCGAGAATGTTTGTGTTAAAATTAACTGAACAAGTAATTTAAAAGCAATAACGTCAATTCCTACTTAGGTAAACAACAATATTTTTCTCCCATATAAAACTAAAACTCTTAATAAATTAATATCTGAAAAAAAGTGTATTAACGCCATGTGTCATCCACGACAAGTTAAAAAAAAATGTATTTTGACTTGAGAAAATTTGAACAAGATATATGTATATGCTAATAGAAGGAATTGAAAAGTTAAAGCTTCGTGTGAGGAGTTCGTTGCGTCTGTAATGGTAGGATCAATTGCGACATCAACTTTGGGTAGCACCGCACCGTTATTCCGCCGCGAAGCAGTAAGCGTTTCTGCTGTATTTCGTCGACAAGCATTTATTACTAAATATTTACTGGGTACAGAGGTAGAACATCCTATAACTGAGTGACGACCGGAACGAGGCAGTACAGCGACACAAACTATTAAGTTATTCCAAAGCACTGAGAGGATTTGTGATATTAAGCTCAAGTTTGCATAAAAACAAAACCTTGAAGGGAGGTATATATAGAAGAACGTATTTTTCGTCTGAAGGTAGTGGTAAATCGGAAGCCTGCGTATTTAAGAAACGATAAAAAAGAAAGGCCTGTGCCCAGTAGTGGGACACATAGGCTGTGACTTTACAATTTTCGTCTGGTGTTTAAAATAGCACGAGGTCGCCTTTAGAGGCCTTCAAAGGCTGAGAAAACTTCTCGTGTGAGATAGGAATCCGTGATGTACCGATAGGCCCGGGTCTTATCTTGGTGTAGGGTACAATAAGGAGACCGGAGTTCCGTACATCTAATTTTAATTAAACAATAGGTCGTGGTCTCTTAAGGCCAAAATTGTGTTGACAAAAACTTATTCTACCATCCTTTCAGTTAAGATACTGTTCTGATTCGGGAGTAGGTAGTGAGCAGCACTATTAGAGGTAGGGACCCGAAGTCGGATGCTCAACGAGGTTTGCGATGGTGAAAAAATCAATGGAAACATCAGGCAAACCGTCTGTTAAACTCTTGGCAGCACAAAAAGTAGTTCATACATATCAGTGATGTGTTTTCGGCGTGCTTAATCATTCTGATATCATATCTATTGATGGAACGTCATATTATTTTTGCACTCGATAGTTAAATCGATACCTATAACAGGATATTGGAGATTATCCGCGATATATTTTTTTAGTAACTAGACGTTGGCCAGACAGTAGTGGGAGTTGAAAGAAGAAAAAGGAACTGTCTAGAGCTATTGAGTTTTTATGTGGTATGATTGACAATTCTCTATTTATATTCATTGAATCTTTCTTGCTGTAGCCGTTCGGCCTTAATTCCATAGTTTTATAATTTCGCGCCATTATTTTTATTCTTTATTAATGTTATTGGATAATAAATTAATGATCCCTTGTTCCGTAAAGGAACTAAAATGAACCGACAAAGTCACCTACGAATTGATAGTATTGATAAGGATTTGTGGAATTTCAAGAATTATAATTCTCTAATAATTTTTCGTCACGATGCAATAAGTGAACCAGATCCAAAGTTTTGCTGATTTATTCGGTTCTCGTTCTGAATTATTTTGTATGTATCTTATGAGATGTATCTGCCATTTGTTATCTGATTTTGATGAGTATTTTTTATTGCAAAGACTTTAAGGCACATGAAGGTATTGTCAAATTTATTTTAAGCCGGTTATCATTTTAATTTTTTTAACATTCAGGAAAGTAAAGGTAAATTTGTAACACTCTTCCTATCAAGTACTATAACACTGGTTTCGCATCATTGTAATCGTTTTTTTTGCAAATTATTATATTATTACCAGGGATAAGCAGTCTTTGCAAATAAAATAATAACATTTTGCATTAAATGAACACATGCAAACTTTCGCATTTATTCACAAAAATTAAAAATTGTGACATAAGTACTTAATTAAAGGCTGACATTTACGCCGGATACTAAAATATTTCTGAGATACTATAGATGTACTTTATGCACTAGCCTTTGCAAAGTCCTACCCTAGTAGTAGCATTTTGTTGTAGTCATTTTTTTATCTTTTCGTTTTAAATACCTTAAATAATCGAAATTTCGCAAAAAGGTACTAAAACATACAAACGAATTTAGCGCATTTATCAGTAAATCTCGCATCTATTTGCACCTATTTCGTAAACTCGAAAATAAAGTACTACTAATTAGTATTGCAAATATATGTATATTATAGCTATGTTGAAATTATATTAATTCAATTGAGTTTCAAAATTGCTAAGTAAAACAAAAAATCTGATAAGTATACAAACGTTAAAGAATTTGAGAAAAACTTTCTAGAAATTTAACATTGCATATCATGCATTAGAACGTTGAGAGGGTTGGAGATACAAATATTTTGGGACTGGAATTTACTAGAGGATGCAATTCGTTTAGCCCGCGATCACAAAAAATGTTTTAATTCTACTTCGTTAAGTGGTCGATGGAAAAAAACCATACGGAGACTCGAATGAATGACTAATATTAATGTTAAAACTATGTGCTATATAGACAATGAAAATTGAACTCAATGTTTATAGCACTACACTCCAATGTGGCTTAATTTTTCGATTGGCGCCGTGCATTCCAATGTACACATCGTTATTTTTAGTGTTCCGTTTAGAAATCGAGGGAACCTATTTTAACTAACGTTAACTTTTTTAAAGTACTAACAAAATGTTGTCATAATTTTTAAACTCTCCAATTGATATTTTAATGACTATTTACTTTACACTAGTAATGTCATTCATTTTTTTATTAATATCGTTCAATATGCTTGCGTTCCTATTTACTATGGTCAAAATTTCTATCATATAAATATATTACTGATCTGTAGACATTACTATTTAATATATAAACAACTATTGACATGCTCCTTTTTATTCAACTAACTTAGTACGGAACATGTTCTAAGCGAAATAAAATTTAGGACACATTTTTATTTACTGTTTTAGTTTTTAAAATTTGAACACGCTATTATAGGGCTATACCATGTTAAAACATTCCCTCTCATATTTTTTTGGTCTTTAAATTTGATCACATATAGCTCCAACTACAAACTTTTTTTTTGTTTTTGAAGATTATTATTCGTTATCATTAGTAGTCACTTAAGTTGGTTAAGACTTGAACGATGACTGAAACTGATTTAAATCAACAATGTAAAGGAAATTCAAAAAAAATCCACCTATATTTGGTTATACAACTAATTAACAAACAGTGATTAGTTTACATTTAAAATCTACACTCTATCTGTTATTAAGACCCTAATAGAGCTTCTATGAAATGGAAAGTTTTAGACGACAAAGCCCGGACGAAGCATATGCGCGAAAGAGACGGATATATTTTTGCAAGCGCGTTTTCACAAGTCTCTTGAAAAGCTAAGAGGTTAACGAACTGAGAGTCAAGGCCGCGGAATCTAGGCGAGTGCGCTCGGCTTTGATACGTCCTTCATTAACTTATTACGATGACAAATATGTAATACTTTACTAAAAGTATTACACATTATATTGTATTTAATCATTTGCTGTAATTATAATAATACATAATTCATTTGAAGTATCATTGTAGTTTGCTGTCAGATGTTCTCTCGTTAGTATTATATTTGTTATCTGTGGTAGATGTTGACTTTGGATGTTAATAAATGCTCGAAAAATATTAAAACAAATCTAGACATTTAATATGACTCTCATTTTATTCACCATAAAGTTATTTTTTAAAACAAATTTAATAATATGTTGTGTTTATTATCATCGATAATATGCAACGAAACTTAGGAGTTCTATTTCGAAGCATGTGGTTATATAACACGCAATGAATACTAAGCACAACGCCACCACAAGTGAATTAAATTTGCAGTATCAAAGCACAAATTTTATTGACAATTTTTGTATATATTGGATATATAATTAGTTTCACTATATGATATTTTTTTTATGAGAGCAAAAACATATTTACTTCCATTCTTTGTTGCAGATTTATACCCTGATTGAAGCGGTTGAAATGTTGCCGACACCAAAACTTTAATTCCTTATGTCAAGAAAGCATAAAGCGCTTTTAACTCAAACGTCTTTTAACTTTGAAAGTGTGTTTTTCGGAGGTGCGCAATCGAGGACTAGCCGGTCCTTGATGAACCCGACAACCCACAACCCTTGCGCTCGTACACTTTGTATTTCAAAGAAACCCTGTCGTTACTCCGCCAGAGATCCCAGATTAAGACACTGGTCGAGAGAACTAACCGTGTCTTCTACTTAGACGGGTTCTCGCTTTTGGATTGTAGATCCAAAATCGGGATTTTGTCAACCCCGTAAGAGGGCACGTATATAAACACCAGTAGTACACGGGCATCTAGGCTCGTACTGAAGAGACTTTTCGGGAAACTAATGGAATCGCAAGGAACCTACGCAAATGGATTCCCGGGGAAAGAGAAAACGATCGAGTATATTGACAAAGTACCGTCTGAAGAGGAGAAGACTACGTCACCATTGCTTAGTAACGGGAAGGACGTCAAGTACATAGATTCAGTGAACGATGAGAACTACGAAGGGACCGATTTGAAATCGCCGAGAAATCATTCGAACTCGATAAAGAATGACGCAGAGAGTAGTCCCAACCAACTTGCGGTCAGTTATCATAAAGACAGTGGTAGCGAAGACGAAGAAAAGTCGAACAATGAGGGCGTTAAGTTCTTGGGGTTGGGCGACACCGACAGCATATGTTCGAGCAAGCACTCCGCCGACCAGCCACCGGAGATTCCAGACGGTGGTTGGGGTTGGGTGGTCGTCGCCGCCTCCTTTCTCATAGCGACCGTTGCCGATGGCCTAGCGTTTTCCTACGGCCTGATGCACAACGAGTTCGTCGGATTTTTCAAGAAGAGCGAGGCAAAGACTTCGCTTATTGGAAGTTTGTTTATTTCCGTGCCTTTAATAGCCGGACCCATTATGAGCGCTCTGGTAGATAGATATGGCTGCCGGAGTATGACCATTGTAGGCGGCGTTGCCGCCACGGTCGGCTTTGTTGCCGCAGCTTTCTGTGACTCAGTTGAAACATTATATGTGACATACGGTATTATAGCAGGATTGGGCATGGGCCTGCTATATGTCACCGCTGTTGTGTCGATTGCGTACTGGTTTGACAAGCGTCGAAATTTAGCAGTGGGTTTAGGGTCCTGCGGCGTTGGTTTCGGCACTTTCATCTACTCCCCCTTAACTACGTACTTACTGGAAGAGTATGGTTGGAGGGGCGCACTTTTGCTGCTTGCCGGTACAGTACTTAACGTTTGCATATGCGGCGCCGTGATGAGAGACCCGGAATGGTTGATTTTAGAGCAGAAGAAACAAAGGCAATTGAGCAAATCCAAAAGGGCGTCCAGCTTTATATCCGTTTCGGCGAAGTCGGGCGGTGGCGAATCTATCTATCCCGGTGTGGAAGAGTTAAAAATGCTGATGAAAAGCGGTGAGACACCGGAGTACATATTGACGACTCTTGTTGCGTCCATCGCTCAATCGGAAACTTTAGAGGCTGCAACGAAAATGAACGCCGAACTATCTCAACAAAATAAAGTGAGCTCGGTTATTAATCTGCCGACGTTTTTGAGGCAAAGCGAAAAGGTGCCGGCCGAAGTTTTAGAGCAGTTGGTGTCAAATAAACGCCTCTACAACATAATCCTCACGAACTATCCCTCGCTACTTGCTTTACGTAGTAACTCAGAGCAGAAGCTGGCAATGGAACCTATGCCGGAGGCGTCTAAGGCCAAGCCAGTGACGATGTCAATGAAGTTGAAATTGAACAAAAAGGAGAAGAAGGCTTTCGAGAACAAGCTTGATCATGTCCGAGAGCAGCTTCTACAGCCGATACCGGAGAACAAACCGGCCGCGATCCAGCCTAGGACGGCGCGCCAGGACTGGTTCACCAGGCAATTCCAAACCGGCCACCACTACCTACGTGATATCAGGGTGCACCGTAACTCGATCATGCACCGCGGCGCTATGATGAACATCGCCAAGTATAAACTTCGCGCCTCATCGTGTCCAGACATTTACCGGAACTCTGAGTGGTCTATAGAAGATCAGGAGGAAAAGGTAAAACATTTATTTTCTAATATTAAATTCTTCAGTCCATCCTTTAATAAAAAAAACAAGGCCTTTTTTCCTTTCATTCCTTAATCTAAGAATGTCTTATGATTTTTTTTTTAATTTATAAGTAAAGATAATTAACACAATTTAAAAATCTTAAATAACATATAAATTATTACAATGAATTATAAACTCTGGATTTGAGAAATGAAAAATAGTCCAATGACTCGAGTCGTCCTTTAACGTAGAGTTTTTTTTTCCAGACTTGGGGCAGACGTTTATTGTCTTTGATAAACAAGACGTTCGATTTCAACATGTTCACGGAGTTTCATTTTCTGATGATGAATTTGTCGACTCTAGTCCTTTTTATATGGTTCATAGTTCCATACTTCTACATCGCCAATTTTATGACTATGAATGGATATTCAGAGACACAGGGTTCCCTCATGCTGAGTATTTTTGGCGTCGCCACCATCATTGGTATCGTAAGTATAAAATTTTTATTTAAAAAAAAAAACAACAGTGGTTTTGGTATTTATTCGTTTCTAAAAGTTTTGGTATATTAGAGCATTGATGATATGTAAAAGTAGTAAAATAAAATCTACACGGTGATAAAAAACTCGGAGATCGCAGATTACAAGAATTCAACATGTTTGTACCATAAACTATAGATTAATTTATAGGCGGACATAATGCATTGAGGCATTCTCTCCCAGCCAACTCGGTTGTTTTTATAAATTTGAAAATGTCTATTTATACTTTTTTCATACAAAAACAAATTGACGGTCGTTATAATATTTCGCGAAAGTATAGTTTTTAGGACGTAAAGTATTTTCATTCTTAGTCGCAGAAAGAGACAAAGGAAAAGAAACCTATTCAAGCCAAGTGGCAAGTAATAACTAGCATTAAATAACTATTACTCATACTATTTACGGACTTTCTCGATATTTAACTCTGTTCCAAATTTTCCCAATTCGAATAATTTGCAGTGTTAATGGTCACGAAAGAGACAGATTCTGAAAGTGTGGGGAGTTTTTCACGTTCAATAATGTGTAAAAAATTTAAAGGATATATATATAATGTATAAGCCTGATAAATATATAGGTAAGCTAATTGTTTTTTTGGTCGAATTTCGGTTACAGTAATAGATTGGTGACCTGTGACACGCAGAAGGCAGAAAAAGTATTTAGAAAATTATTACCAGCCTAGGAGAGATAGTTAATAACAGCATAATATGTCTGTGTGTGTGTGTGTGTAAAATATGAAACTAGTCTATGCCAGTCAGTCTACATCGACTGACGTTTGATAATTGTAGACAGTTAACATCCACGGTACGTGTTCAAGGATAGTGTGTTGTATGATAAATTAAAAGTTATCTCTGCACTCGAAGTCTAAAGCTAACACGGTATTACATTTGTAACCAATATTATGATTCAACAAGCAGTTTAATTAATTTATTTATTTACTCTACAACTGTCCTAACAGGGTAACCCGATGCGATAGTGTAGCCAATATAACAAATGATGTTTTATAAGTATTGAAAGTAAAATAAAAATTGTTAAGATAAATTCTAAAAATTATAACACATTAAGTTTTAAGAACAAAAACAAAATATTACGAACATTCATAGAAATTATAGGTGATCCAATTTTCAACATAGCATAGCACATACAATGCTGTCAGCCAAAATTCATGTGACAGAAGAACAGTTCAATTCTTTCGGCCAACCCATTTAGCGTGAGCAGTAATAAATTCAAATGAATAACAATTCATTTCTTTATTTAAAACGATAAAGCTATGTTTATGGTTTCTGGGTGAAATTTATGAATCCATTTTTAAATAATCTTTAAACTAGCTAGGTTCTAATTAAAATTTGTTAGATTCATGGCTCTCCTTGCCTTTGCGAGTTAGGCTCTTCAAATAACAGTGCACTTGAACGTCCGTGGGTACTGTAGTACCACAATTTTCAAAAATGGAAATAGTGTAACCAAAGATTTTCATTTTGATTCGTTCTATATACGCTGACGTAAACAAAGGTATTTTTTATTTTGAAATTGTACTCGTAGTTTACACTTACTTTTTACAAACGTTCTATCGAGGAACGTTATGCAGTTTTTTTGGCACGATAAATGTTTATTGCGTGCGGAATTTTGCCGCCAAAAACGATTCGCGACATCCGAACGCTAAGGTGAATAAGTAACTTTCAAACAATCTCCCGCCGTTTATTTGCACATCTTCATCACACATTCACAATCCGTCTGAGACACACCTACGTACTGTGACTTACTTAACGGTCTGGTTTTATTTCATCACTTTCAGGTCGGTCTCGGTTGGATGGGTGACCTGCCCTGGGTGAATGTGACAAAGACGTACGCCCTGTGCCTGATCATATGCGGGATCACCATCGTCCTGTTCCCCATACTGATCCGGGTGACGGACGCCAACGAGATGTACAGCTTCTACATACTGACCGCGAATGCAGTCGTTTTCGGGCTGACCTTCTCGAGTTCCTACTCATACACGCCCAGCATCCTCGTGGAGCTGATCGCTTTGGAGCGCTTCACAATGGCCTACGGACTCGTACTGCTGTGCCAGGGGCTAGGACATCTTATAGGACCGCCCATGGCCGGTGTGTAAATTTAAAGTATTAAAATAATCGTCGATATTATATATTATGGGACCTGACTGGGAGACAGTTCGACTCGTTGGTAGTGCAGTCATTGTGGGTAGTGCTGCTGAGATAGATTTGGTATTTATTTTTAAAAAACAATCTTTTATCAGTTATCGATAGTTCAGAGATATTATCGAGTATTTAGAGTTGCTATTTTTCCTTCGAGTGACCAGCACAGAGTTCTGAAATGTACAGTTAGTCCAACACTTGTGTTACTCCCGCCAGACAGTCACATAATTTCATAAAATAAAAAAGAAATATCAGTGGGTTACAATCTGACTAAAGAAAAGGATTGAATCACACCAGCACTAAATATTTAGATACTAGGCCCGCGCTTAACCAATCGGAGGTCGTGGGTTCGAATCCCGCGGAGGGCAACGATTTTGTGTTATTTCACGCCATCTGGCGGTGGAAGAGCCACGTAGCAGCTGCCGCTGCTGAATGGGCCGGATCGTATAAACCGGATACGTATCACGACCTCACAGAAAATCAGCGTAAAGTGGAAGTGTTTCTACTTCCGCGTTTCGTCCTGTAAGGGAGGTGGTCGGTGGCGCATCTCCTTCCTCCCTCTTTGTCCACCCGCTTCTTCGTGCCTTTCTCTGCCCTTCCCGTCTCCTCTTTCCCTCACCCTCCTCCTACTTCCGTCTTTCACAAATTCCCATCTTAAAGTCCATGGGCAGCGGCGGTCGCTTATCATCAGGCCGCTTGCTCGTTTCCTCACCTACTCCATAAAAAAATAAGAGATATGATAACTATACGAGATGTATAGAGAATTATCTATACAGTGCTAGCGCAAACTTTAAAAAGGTCTATACACCTATATATGTTGTTCCTTAATTTTCAGGCGCTCTTAAAGACCGGACCGGGTACTGGGATGCGGCGTTCTACGTAGCCGGAATGTGGGTGGTTGTCTCCGGTCTACTAGTCGGTGTGATCCCTTACACGAGAAACTTCCGAATCTGCGGTACCGCACCTCTGGCGAAGGACGCCGCGGGCGAACCGGATCCTGGAGTCAAAATTATTATCGCTCATTAATAATGCCTCGAAAGCAGTCGAGACTAGAAACAATGAGGCGTTTTAGTCTGCGGTATTTTTAGCTCGCACGGATTTTTTTTTTAGATTAGTCTTAATTTTATATTTTCTATTTTTGTTCATTAGTTGAAATCGCTTAACTTCTTTAATATAATCTAAACGGTAATGTAGAATAGATCATGAATGAATATTTATTTATATCTTTAACTATAAAGTTGCCTTCCGTAGGCCTGAACTTTAATTTTTAATTATTAGTTTACGATTTTGGAGTGTGTCAGTAGGAGTAGGCTTGTTTTAAAAATAATATTTGTCACATCATATCGTTTTGTGCGAAATAAAATGTTCATTATTTTCTGTACCCGAGTCAATAAAATGATATTTATCTGTATTACGAGATCATATTGCAATTTAATATTGTATAAATATCTTATCTTAAAGATTATTTAATTTCTTATAAACTTAATTTATAATATTTCCATTAACATAATTAAAGACAAAAAATATGGATATGCAAGGTAATGAAAATATACTTAATATTTGCAGTATTCTTGCCATAAAACATCGATTTAAAATAAATATCAAGACTTTTCAGTAGAGAGAAATATGTATGATGCTTAAAATTATAGAATAAGTTTGTTGAATCTACTTAACTATGTAGTTTTAGTTGTATTTTGTATACAATATATACTTTACTTAATTGACATATAAAAAATTCTGATTTAATATGTTTTTCTTTATTTACCCTAAAGTGTTTTGATTAGTAATAATCGATACTAGTATAAAACAAAAATTGATTTCGATATGATATATCTTTAATTATAGACCTCTAAAAAAAACCACGCATTGCACTGTATTTGACTAGAAATTGTCATTTAAGTCAAATATACTAAGAAACATACAGTTCAGGACGACTGTAGCATCTTCACAAATCTTAATGTTGTGTGCGTCCATAAAAATAGTAATGATTTTATCGTCAACGTATACGTTTTTACAAAAAGATGCCAGAAACCGTCCAGAAAGATCTTATTACAAAATAAAAAAATAAATAAAAGGTTTGCATGTGTGCTAAAGGTTATTATACAGTGAATGATTTCTTTGAAGAAGCACACCTTGGGAATTATGTAATTGCCTCCAGGCTATTTCAAGATTCAAATTATGATTTTGATGATGATGATGATGGATTGTAAACCAATCCAATTTCGAATAAAGAATTTTGACTTTGACTTGAAAGCAATATGCCCAAAACACAAAATTTTTCACATAAAAGCCTACCATTGATCCGTTAGGTTCTACACTCCTTCGATATTCGATAGATGCAGTCACTTCTCCTATTTATGAACCACAGATTATGCAAAACAAGTTCATCCGCTCTGCAATCAGTGCGGAGTGATAAAAGTGTAACGTCGACCTGCATAACAATTGCAGACTCCTGACAATACGTAAAAACTTCACAAAGCTAGTCGAAAACCGATAAAAAAACTTAAATAAGCCCAACCCTCTGGCGATAAATGGTTATAATCATCTGCCAGATCTAAGCGCGTTAATATTTAAAGCTCGTTCGCGTAACGTCCTCCTTGATTCGGTCGAAATAGTGATCTGCAGTTTACATTAGGGATGTTGCAAATATCAGTAACCGCATCCACAATTACGGATGTTCCGCATCGATTTCGGCATCCACGGATATATCTCAAGATCGTGCCAAAATGAAAGTCCGTCGGCTGATGAGTGACGCGCAATTTGCACAAGTGCTGATGAACCTAGATAATATTTTATAGGCGAGGAACGCTAATCATGAGATGAATGAAAATGAGAAAATTTAGCTTGGATGCAAAACAAACGAGACTTTCCAGAAAGTCACACCCGAAAAATAATTTTGCTACAGTGTTGGATTGGTAGAGAAGTGAAAATTTACTCAAGTAGGCGTTGATGTATTACAGGAGTTTTCTTATGGCAATAAGTGACGAGATAAGCAAGTTGGGCACGTCAAGTAGGTTAGTTTATCACAGTACAATGCATTGTTTCGAAGTAACTCAAAAGTTACAAACTCTATAAGATATTGTGTTGCGTATGACACTCAGAGATGTAAGAAAGTATCTCTATAGAGTATTTTAATATAAGCTTTGAATGAAAACAATATCAACGTACAAGCGATGCTACTGAAGTATGTAATCAAACGATCATAGAGAAAAATAAAAAAACAGGTGTGAAATTGAAGAGGTGGTATTATTTTTTAGTAAATATAATTTGGAAATTTTCAATCTTACTTGAATTTTGTTTTCACCGTTACCAAAAAATTTACAGAGGTACCAGGATCCACCTCCGAGAGGCTCGTCAAATCAAACACTGACACACAGCCGTTTCTTAATAAACACCGTAGTTTTATCCTTACTTCAGCGTTCCGTAGTGATTCTCATCACCTCTAATAAGCAAAGATAGGATCTATACAAATTCTGGACACTTAGCATGTCCACAGATTCAGTATCTTAATATTATAACTAACCGCTGTTTTATGCACTCTTTAAATATGATCGACTTCAGGACGTAGGAACGAAATGTTATTGTCAATGTCATTATCACCTGAGTGATAATGTTGAGGCGGTTCCCTAATACCGTTCTTAAATTTCTAAGTATACGTAATACGTTTTCTACTTGGTAATTTATTTCATGTAATGTATTAAGCGGTTAATAAAATTAACAGTTAATTTTTCGGTTAAAGTTTGTGATATAAAGTTAAAAAAAATATATATATTGACGAAAATGCACAAGTCAGTTGGATTTCTTATTTTAAATTAATTAGTTGAAATAAAAAGGTATTTTGAGAGTTTTTTTTGTATTGTAGGATAGTCCATTTTGATTTAAAAGGTGCACCTTTCAAACTCGATTACTTAGCGGCAGTAAGTGTTAATTTTATTTAAATAGTAAGTAGTAAATTTAAAATATTCATATCTATCATTTTTTTAATTTCTAATGGAAAAATGAGTATAGTAAAAACACATTGTAGAATAATACTAAATGTGTTTTCGCATGTGTTGTTATTTGAGTTTGTCTTTTCATTACAGGTATTTCGTTGTATAAAGTCATGGGGAGCCACTGGAGTGCTTTTGGAGTGGGAAGACACATTTCCTTACATCTTAAATTTAAAAGACATTGGAAGTCAAAATGGCGACAGCGGCAGTGCAGGTGATGGTCTATACAGCATTGAAGAAGTTCAGGAAATTTTCAGACTTGCTAAAGAAAATTGTCTCGAGGCAGTAAGTTTGAAACAATGATTGTATGACAAGTTATTAACACTTATTAAAGATTAATTACAATATTTCAGATACAGCTGATTCAAACTATTGGCCACATGGAGTTTGTCTTGAAACATCCATCTCTTAGATATTTACGTGAGGTGGAGAATTCCCCTGCTGTACTTTGCCCTTCAAAACCCGGTGCCTTGCAACTTGTGACATCAATGCTGGAACAAGCTTTGGAAATGCAGCCAGAAGCTCTGTTTATTCACATTGGGGCTGATGAGGTGATATAAAAATGTATACAAGATGATACTTATGTTAACATAATGATGCAAATCATCATAGAAACTCAATGAAGTTATAATACATGTTGCAAAACCACATTTTTAACAAGCTGCATAAAAAGCTAGAAGTAAAATTCATATAAAAGGTGGATTTCAAGTAAAAGTATTGTTACCTTTGTGTTGCATTCAATGAGTGAGATGTAAGTCTATTCTTTAGTGATAATTAAAATAACATCTATGTTGTTATAGGATACTTATGGGCAAGAAGGTAATATGATGAAAGGCATAATGATTATATCATTATGTGTACTTCTTTCTCTTTAAAATTTTACCATGAAATTTATGGATAGATAATAATAATATTAATGTATAATGTTGCATTTCTTGTAAATTAACATCCATGTCCTATGCTATATATACTACCATCCAAAAGTTTGGTAGCGCATCTGTTATTGGCCAAAATGAAACAACACCTGCTATAGGCGATAAAAATTTGTAATAAATGTTATTTTTGCGGCTTTTTACTATTGTATACATATTAACAAAGGGATAGTCGGCTCTCATTAAACATGTTTTACCAATTTCTTAGATTTTGACGAAACAGGTGTTTTATGACTTAGGACTGCGGTTGCATTCTTTTGTGGTTTGAAGTGTTGCTGTTGGTGTTATTTTTTATATTTAACTTTTTTGGGTCCTGTTTAGTCGCAC
>DWHO01001712.1:0-14733 GCA_018247575.1 Eurytides lysithous rurik | reverse complement strand
TAACTGAACTTGTCTCAGTTTGAATTTCTCACAAGAGCCGTATTTATAATACTACTCTCTCAATGTCATTCATACTAGACCTTTTCTTTAGACCTTTTCTTTATTAAAAAATAGAAAAATGTTTACACCTGATGATAATATATGGAAAGCCTGCCCAAAAATAACCACACGGAACATGCTTGGCCCTGCACTGTGCTCAATACTCCGATATTTAAGATATTATATATCTATATCCAGTCATTTCCTACAAAGTACCATTCAAACCTATTTTTATGCAGTGGAAAGCAAAAGAGCCAGCGGCTCACCTAATTAAGTTTAGCTAAGTGATCACTGGTGCACATGGTAATTTTTTTATGGATTCAAATGTGCCTGTAATGGCCTATTTGAATAAATATGATTTGATTTGATTTGAGTAGGCTATCAAACGAGCAAACCGCTCATTTGATGGGAATTTCCAAATTTTGTTGCCAGCATTCAAGGGGACAAAATTTTGAAACGGGAAGGGAAGAGGAATGAGAAGGAGAGAAGACGTAAGAGGGACAGAAGAGAGAGGAAGGAAGGGCAGGGAGGAAAGGAAGGGAGCGTGAGAGATGGGCCACCGGTCACCTCAATCACCGGACGAAACGCGGAAGCAAAACCACTTTCACTTAACGCTGATTTTCTGTGAGGTCGTGGAACCCGCATAGGGTTGAGCCGAGCCAACAGCTGGAGCTACTGCGTGACTCTAACATCGACTTAAATATAGTAATTTTTATACATTACAGTTTGATGATACTCTCCAAAATAGTTCTACACCTCATTAACTCATATATCTAGATAAAGAGCTGAGTGCCAAGAAGTTTTGAACAAAAAATGCATGAAACTGTGAATTCCACTTTTTCCACACTCGAAGAATAAGGAACAAGAAACTAGCAAGCGATAGTAAACGACAGGCATATACTTGTTATTGTACTTCGCCCAGAGTACAAAAAGCTTTATGTATTCGTATCAACATTAGCGTGCAAGTTCTTGGTAAAGTTCCACTTCAAGCAAAATATTGACGCGACAAATTAGCGAATCTCGTTTAATCAGAACCTTCTTAAGATGACGACTTTTAACTTGTATAATACGCAAAAGGATAATGGCGAGGATTCACTTTATTGTTTTTATTTCAATTGATATCCTCCCCAATTAATACAACTTATGCTTACCTGATATACTTTCATAATGGAAATAATAATTCACGATCGACACGAAACAAAAAATAAAAATCATTCAACGGACCCTTCATAAATCGGAAGCTTTATCGAACTCACGATATACCCAGAATAAATGTTTTATTTTTCACAATCACTACAGAGAAAATATTAAGATCGCAAAAATTCGGCCACTAGACACCATCACAAGAACGGTGATCAGTTAGTCCAGTTTTAGCAAAGAGGGCAGGAACCTGCTTGCGACGTCACCGCACCGCAAAATTCGAATGCGGATTTATAAAAAATAATGACATCCGCAATTCGGTCGTATCTCGCGTGCATCGGCATAAAAACCGTCTCGAGACAAGTGAGTGTACGCTCAGGTGTCGCCCCCGCGTATCAGGTGGCCGACCCAACGACGGGCGCCTTCTCCGCTCCAGTGATCGGGGCCCCAGTTGCTCAGAGCCCCAAACGCATCCTGCCACGCTGCGCTGCCCTCGGGATTGGGTGGATTTCCATCGTGATTAACAATCTTATCCGTATTTAAATGTCAGATACGACGAGGGCGTTTCAAAGTTCGACTACCTTACAGTAACCTGAACTAAGCGTATATATTATAATGTATTTAATTTACGGACTTTATTCAATGGCAGAGTTTTTATGTGATAAAAAAAATAACAAAATGCTCACATCGGTTTCTAATAATATCTTGTTCAAAATCTAATTAAAACATTTAATTTATTTAAATACAGTTTGTTACAGAAAGCAGTAGTTTCTGAGAGAGATAAAAACTGCCGGAATTCTTACGCTGAGATCTGCTGATATACACATCAAACAACTTTACTATTTAAAGAAATTTCATTAAAACCATGTACTGATTGTCAAAATGATATTTATGCATAATATTATCGGGATATTGTTAAGTTAAATAAATTCAATGTAAGTGATTCTACTAAATCGCAAAATATTATCATCAGGTTTCAATAAATAAAGTTTTGCACTATATTAATTCACTGGATATAAATCTGATTGCATACTTTAAACATTCTTAATAATAATGAAATATCAATGTATTTTACATACGAAACCATTAAATTTACAACTTCAAAATAAAAATATTTTTGTACAAAATTATATAAGGTTCGTTCCAAATACCACAACGCGGGAACTTGTCAAAACAGACAACATTCTCCGTAATTAACCTAAAACGAATTGTCTACTCATTTATCTTAATAGATACAGTATTTAAACTATGGTAAAGATTAGGGCCTTTAGGAAAAAGTATTTTGTGTCATCGTAAAGCTATTAACTTGGACTACAAATGAATGGAAAGAGCCATTGTATTAATATTATCTAGGCTCGCATCGTGTCACGTATTCCAGGAGTAAGACGGCGAGCTTGGAGACTTTATACAGCTTTGCATTAAAGTCATAAAACAACGCCTAGTCGATATTCAACGCAGTAAATTTCCTAAGATACAAAAACTTACTTATTATAAATACAGATTTCAGAAGAGAAAAAACCTGTTACGAGGAAATAATTACGATACACTTGTATTTCAATTATATACAGTTAATTTAAACGACAGTGAAGATGTGGCTTCTCGGTCATGGATCAAAAGATGCGGAATTACGGTAAAATAAATAAATCATTAATTTAACCAATTTCAATTTTACATCTAAACGTGTGTATAAACGTAGTTGCGACCGAAACCGCTGAAAAGAAAGGATGCGCTGCTTGCATTATTGGACATTACCAATTAGTCTAGTCAGAGAGAAACGCAGATTCCCTATCGCATCGCAACAATAAAAGAATGCAGCGGCGACAGGCAGGTCCGTTGGGATCGTAATCAGGCACAATTCCGAGTATTTCCCCCGGCGATAACAGACCTTTATACCTGCCGAGCTTTTGCCATTGCGCTGCCTTGGAATGGTATTATACGGGAAAATTGAAGAGGCCGTCAAACGAAAGTCAAACGAAAAGTCATAGCGTCACCATGAGCTATATCTATTAACACTTGTCCTGTTTTCACGGGAAAAAGTAATATTAAAAACAAAACAGGAATAATTAAGGTCTTTAAATTCCGTTTAAATACATCATATATTTAAATTTACGTATATCTGTACTACGTCAAACGTGTTAAGTGAAGATGAATAATTAATTTACGCAGTAAAGAAGTGTCCAATAATTGTGCTGAGGGAAAAACCTACTAAACCAAGCGTTTACATAATTTTCAAACATATTTTAGGTTAGTGGTTAGTTAGTGTCTTAATTAACAACACCTGTAGTTAAAAGTAAGTTAGAAATGTTAACCATTCACTTCCGCGTCACTCCAGTCCGATACCAAGGTCAGCTAACTACCGACCTCGGCACTTTTATCGCTGTGTTTCAAAAATTGGACATTAGCAAAATTACAAACCGTCACGACAAAGAGAATCTATTTATAAACTGTCGTTAGTAATCGTTGTTATATTTGCACCTTCGGTTCTCCTTTTAGATTGTAACCGATCGATTGGCACGGTTTCGCCGGTCGAGCCGCGTTTAGTTTTTGTTTTCAATTCCGTCCTCTATTTGCCGGTCGGTTGGACGATTAACGTCAAATTAAGACGGTTTAAAAGAGACAGGGCGAATGAAGTCACTAGTCATTTTTATATTCGAAAGTGTCACTGCTTCAACAAAAGTTCATCGTTTAAATAATCGATCAATGACTAAGTGTTCGGACCATTTAGCTGAGTCCATTTGGAGTTAAAACACTGCATTGCCATTTACTTTCAAACAGTAATGTGCAAGAACTACTGTGTTTCAGTTTAAAAGGAAATGGTATCAGCGTTATTATTGGACATAAGGACATAACATCTAAGTCCGATAGTAATTAATAAAGGAGAAAATTTTCGGTTAGCGATGTAATTAATAATAATTTTCCCTGCCCGTTTGCTGTGTAGCATTTGTTAAATATACGTTAATAAATATAATAAAATAAAGACAGCAGTGATTCGATCAGTAAGAAATCTCCGAAAGATGTTTTTTTATTACATTGTTATAAACTAAGTATGTTGTTTATTTATTATAATAATTAAATATTAGGCTTATTATAAACGATACGACCCAAAATTACTAAGTGCCACGGTGTATTTTCTAACAACTACACTAGTTGACAAATCAGCTCAGAGCAAAGTCAGTACTATGTTACCACCCGAAACGAACTTCGCAAAAAGGTTCTACTTCTGTTTTGTTAACCCATTTTATATCTATAATTTCCCGTTAACCTGTTAGTTTTCGGTGGAATACCTTAAATTCACGCCACAGTCTACCTCAGTAAACAGTAACACAGCATTTTATTACCAAGAGCAACACAGCCTTTAGATCTTAAGGAAACTCTTACGTATGCAACTCAAGAGTTACAACAGCGGGCGACCTTCCGAAATCGGCCGCATAACAATGGCGTCGGTGGAGCGGCGGTCTCGACGGGGCGCCACTCGCGCGCGCGCCGCTATAGCTACCGGATCGCTTAGCGAGCTCCAACGTTCAATTTTCAAACGGTCCCGTTCGAATTTCGAATTTACCACCCAGTGCCAGTGGAACGGACCGAAGGATTTTGTGCCAGTTGTGTCCCGTGTCGCGGTTTTGTGTCGCAGGTTGGTTGACTTACAATTGACTTAAAAGCTCCTGAGGGGCTGTTAACGGTCGTGTTTTATTGCTGTAGGCTCCGCGATGACGCGTTTTGATAATGTAAGCTGCTATTTTCCGTTGCAACGAGGATCTTCAAACTAAAAAATGTACATTATGAGAAATCAAATGATACCATTTCGCCGTTTGAACCGCATGTCTTAGATGCCATTGTCACTTTCATTATGTCATTAATAATATTAAGTATTGAAGATAACAAATGTTAGATTTAAAAGTAATGATTCGCATAGAAGAGAGACAAATTGAATTTGTGGTTTTCTTGTTTGCAATAATTTGTATACGACACATTTTAAACGAACTTGACACGAAACGTCTTTATAAAAGACTTCAACGGGCATCTATTGTTGTACCATTCGACCATTATTGCAACTTTTAGAATCGAAATTACTTAAAAAATAACTAAATAAATTATAAACTAAATAAATAATCAAAATATAACTAAAAATAAACGGATTTTTTATCTGTAATATCTAAAATGTTACGGTAAACAAGCTATTTAAGAACAACAAACGTTAACAAAGCTATTTCCATCTCAACGTTCAGCGTAATCTCTACTAATAACCTGGCAGCACTAATAAAAGGAATTGCGAACAGTAAGGAGGCAATGTTATATTTCTTTTATACCTTATATTTTATCCTTTTTCGAGCCTCGCCTGCTTTAATTTTTAATGCGCTTCCGCGAGAAACCGAGACACTAAAGGCCAACCGCATTTGTCCGCTTTGGTGGAATAAAGTTATATTCCCTGTTGTATTAAGTGGAGTATCAACGACCTGTGCCCACCTGGCTTTTTGTTTATAGCGTTGGGGTTCGTTGAATTCTGTTCTAAATGTTTTTCTATTCTTGTGTTATGATAGACTTAAATACAAGTCATACAATACCTGTGTACAGGACTGCTGAGGTATTATAAAAAATGTTATCGGATTGAATTTTAATAATAACGCTGTGAAACACACCTGTTGTAAATTTATAATTTTATAAATTTCATCGATTTTAATTCTATCTGAAATTTATTCATTGGTTTTTGACATTTCATGGTTACGATATGACTTCTATATTTGACGTCCTAATGTCATTGCAACTCGGCGCGCTGTGCTTTTTAGATATTGGCATTTTGTAACATAAAATTATTTAAGATTGTAAATCTGAAGTAATTTTACTTTAAAAATTTAAAATATCTAAAAATACAATAACCGTTTGAGCAGCCTCAAAATGTTTAGTGACTTCATCAAACTACCTAGAAATAAACCTTTACTTACGCTTAAAATGAGCATAAAAACTAAGTACATAAATTAAAATAATTATATATCAATATTATTCAATAATATTGTACGTATATAAGTAGTATACAGATGGAATCTTTCATCTTATCTATCTTGCTTCCTAGATAAAATCTCTCTGAGATAATCTCTCAGCGTAGACACTGATGACACGATCAATGTTTTACGCAACTCAAAAAAAAAAACAATCAAATCGTATTTTTACGGTGATTTATTATACGGCTAAGCAATATAATCCAGGAATACAATTTTAACTCGGTTAGTTCAAATATTACAATTCAAGAATACTGTTTCACCGTTATATGTTGCCAATTAAACATTTTTAATCTCGTGAATTGAAAATTTAAACTTTACATTCATCGCTCGGCTTAAACGTGACTTATCGTCACGTAGGAGACATGTCCAGTTTTCAATATACCTACATGAGATAACTGCATTAATTATTTATTAAGAATGCCAGTGATATACTCTTACATGCTTGGTATTTATTATTTACGCCGTATATCGCTGGTCTATCAATATACTGTGTACAAAGATATACCCGTATATACATATACACTTCAGTTTTCTGTGTAACATTTCTTGTCAAACTTCTATTTTAAATTTGTATTGACAAATAATTTAAATTAACTTGATTTACTTTGATATAGCAACGTCATTGGTAATTTTGCTAAGTTAGCAGAAAGTTAACTTCTATGGAATTAACATGTTTCCTTTTAAAGGTTCTTTTCCAATTTATATGATAACTGATCAATTTAAGTTTTATCTGGAACGCGAAAAATATACTAACCATATATAATTAAGACTTAGGAGATTTTCCGTGGTGATTTTACATTATAAATTCGTGTATGAAAATACAGATATGGTTTTTAAGCAATTTAACGCAAACTCGAAATCAAATATACCTTATCGCGTATTCGTGACCTATCCTAAATATTGAGTTGGCATCATAATATTGCAATAAATACTTTTAACTAATTTGTTAAAATCTCCCATTTCATAACCGTATTCACACACGTTAACAACGCACGTTTATTCAAACGTATGAGATATTTTAAAATAATGGCGCAACATGTTATATCGACAAATAATAAAATCACGTCAAAATATTTTGAATGGCGCGGGTACCCACTAAGTGCGGTTTCCGAACTTTCTAGAAACTTATTCAATTTTAAAAATTTGCATAATCGTATTACACAATTGACACCCGGGGCTACTCTCATGAAAACCGATTCGTATAGTGTGACGTCACAAACGCATTCCATTCTTTTTATTATCTGTATTATATCCATCCATTATTTGCTTACAGATACTATGGCACTTAATCGGGTATTTTTCTATTGTTTTACACATAATAGAATTGCATCACAGATGGTGCAAATTTGACTGGTGTACGTTTAAAAATCATATATGTGACATACGTTTTTAATTAAATTTACTAGAATTTTTTAAACAGATTGTTTCTGTTTCAATTAAAGTACGTAATAAAATAGCACTTGTTCACATTTAAAACCATATAATTAGGTATATAGCAAAGGTAAGTAGTGTCCCTACTCTCTTCCTCTATCTACTTTTTATATGCGAAGGAAATTCACTTGAAGCGATGATACTATATCCGTTGTGAGAGGTTTTTGTTTTTACTGACTTTTTTTCCTTCAACCACTCCGTGCGAATATTACTTATTGCTTTAACACTTTTAAAATATTGAAAACAATACAATAATATAATGGATCCTTTAGATATGTTAAAAAGGCACATCTTTTCAAATCTTGACCATCGAAACATTCTCTAAGGTATGTTCAAAAATAATAACGACAAAAACTCATTTCAGTTACAACGGATTCCGACCTTGTAGCAAATTTTGTGAACTCGGTTTATTAATAGACTAGTTTGACCTTTACTAAATTCATTAAATATATCTATAACAATCTCCATAGTCTAGTGGTAAATGCTCCCGCTTTACAAATTGGAGGGTTCGAATCCTGCAGAGAGCAATGTATTTCTGCTGTTGTTACTTATTGGTCTAGGGGTTTACGGGCTGATCGATTGCCTAAAAAGTAAGATGATCCTTGCGTCGGATGGACATGTAAAAAGTCGCTCCTTACAATAAATTCCGAGCAGTTAGCTGATTTCTTGAATATCGTGCTCAAAATTGGTCGGGAGGGACATTACCTTTTTATTTTGCAAAGTAGCAATTCACGCACTATCATGTCTTTCCACTTAATTCAGATTTTTAAATCAAATATGTGTGATTGATGAGAAATATTGATTCTTTTACATAACATTTATATAACGTTCGTTTTTAAAAATGTGCGTCCAAGATATTGTAAAAATGTTATACGTTACGACTAATTGGTCATTTCTGTACCGTCATGAATTGGTCGTGTCTGTAGGGTGAAATATTATAAGAGTTTTGGCACTTGTCCGATTATTTTTCAGAAGACGTAACTTTCAAATAAAATTATGACCTTAAGCTTATATAGCAGACGACAGAATTCTATTATTGAGTGGCGAATTTACTTATAAAAAAACGTTACACTTTTCCACAAACTTCACAAAGATCTTCCTTACAATTATGTTAGTACAAGCTGGTCAGGCAGTTTTACGTAACTTAATGCAATTACTGCCGGCTGGAAAGTTATTTTGTTGGTGTTCAAAGTCATAGCACCCCTCACGGCGAGCTTCCGGCATTGATAAAACAATGCGAACAACCGACTCCAGTCGGGAACGCTTAGAATTTACGGCTCTACTAAAGTTATGGAATGTTAACGCGCTTTATATGCTACGCTTATTCTAGCAAACAGCTACAAAACGCAGTGTAGCTCACATTTTGATACAACGTAAAACAATGAATATGTCATAAAAATTTACTAATCAAGATACAACTTACTGCCTTTTATTTAGTGTATATTTTTACTTGTTATAATGCATATTTTAATATGAGTTTAAGGAAAATTCTTATAAACCTGATATTATGGTAAACTACTCAAAATTTTCTCATTTTGTTCCGCTGATTGTCAATCGTTTTTGATGATCCTTTTTTTTTAATGTTAAGAATTTTTACAACTATCCCATAGAAATTTCACTGCTGTTGCAATTTGAAATTCGTAGAATTAAATTTAATTACGGAATACGATTGAAAGTTTAATATTTTTTATGGTTGATGTTGTTGTTGAACAAATGTCTGTTTCATGTTTCATACACGTCTTATATATAATACGGTACAATTTTTTGAGAACATCAGTAACCTCAGTGATTAGATAAAATGCAAAGCCTCAATTAGATGAACAAAAAATATCTGTTTGAAAAGCATAACCCCGCTTTTTAAACAACCATGCACGTTGAAAATAAATACGAGATTGGCAAATATTTGAGCACCTCAACACTCAGTTATATCGGATCGCCTGTTTTATTTACTAACATGAGCTTCTGTACTTTTTGGAGCTTTTCGTGAAGAGGACGGAATGAAGTCGTTGTTCGAAGTTGGAGGGAGAGGGAAACTGCACGCGATACGGTGGTAGGAGTGGTGCAGTACGCGTTTTTGCCAAGGCATTTCTGTGTGATGGTGGGAGTTAGAAACTTCGAGCGATTTAAATGCAATAAAAGCTTGAGTAGGAAATAACTGATAACGAAATTTTAGATCATTTTAAATTTAAAAAAAAATGATTAATAATAAGATTTTAGATCTTTTCAATTATATTAAAAATACGTCTAGAACCTGTTTGGGCATTAAATAATAATCATAGATTTATATTCCTAAACTAAATCTTTTACCCGAGACCAGCTTCAAATTCAAAATTGTTTCACATAACTCTTTCATTGTTTTAATATCGCAATCGCCTCCGTAAGTTCGCTAATTTGCAGCCGCCTATAGAAAAATCGGAAAGAAGTTTCCTTTCAAAAGTATCGATTTTTATAAGTGTTGCGTGACAACCCTCGTGGTTATATTATGAGATATAATATTATTAGGAATCTAAGCTATTATGCCAATTAGATTCTTCGACGCAATTCGTTTCTAATACCCGTACCGACGCTACCAACGCTGCCTATGCGTCAGGCCGTACCCCGGTGTCAAATTTTGACACAACACGCATGTCCTCATGCGTGACCCCGCAGGACGTGAAGTCTATCTCATTCGTGGAAACTAACATTTCCACGGATTAGGCGATCCGATGAAGCTTTACAGAGCCGCATAGGCTAAGATAAGCCGTACCCCGCCACCGCTCGTGGCTTACGACGGGTCGTTAGACAAAAGCGCTCGCCGGGCGGCCTTCGGCGACCGGTCCCCCGGCTTACTTTCGCGTTGCACCTACTGCCGCCTCGGTATTCCAGCCACGCAACGTTCGCCACGCGCACAGTAACGGCCGACTCCGAGCAAAATTGCCAAACGCCCGGCGGGCGACCAGCGATCGATCTTGCGTAGACAAATTCTTTAGTTCCCGAACGAGCTAAGGATTCTGCCAACAATCGCCCACGGAAATCGAATACAAATGAAATGAGATCGGCTCTTGTTGCTATGCTAAATAGCGTGAGCGTTTGCGAAAGAATAGAAGTGGAATCGCTCTTTAATGAGCAATTTACAAAAATGGAGATCAAAAATCATAAGTCTTATAACGACTCATATGAAATGATAGCTTTTACTGATATGCTGGGGATGACCATAAAAGCAGGAATAGAAATGTAAAAGATATAAAGTAACCGGAGAAAACGTGTACTATCTAATACCTGACTTATTAATACGCAATAAATAAGAAAGTTGAATGAAAGTGGTCTTGAAAGAGTAATCTAATTGTATCAATTACATAAAGAAACATTCTTTGACCCACTTATGATATTACATATAACATAGCCACAACCGAATTTGTATGCTAATTAACAATTGTGTTGATAAATTCATTCGACACAAATTTTGTTGTAATTTACGCTAAGACGCAATCGTATATGTAGTTGTTACAAAATATTGGTAAGCAATTGTAAACACAAAGAAAATATTTCGTCGTATAAATACTAAAGGTCTGATAGGATGAAGGAAGAATTTGTAAGTGTTAGGATTTTTTTGCAGAATCTGCCTTGGGTACAACTAGTAATGCAGCATTACCAGTTATTACCGAGTTGTAGTAATATTTTACCATCTCTTTGTTCCAGTTTGAAGGGTAATGTTGACATCGCGATTATTGGGCATAGAGGTAATATCTAAAACCTCTGGATTACGCAGATTATATGTAACGCTATGACTGATAAAAAATAGTTGACCAATTAAGATTAGGATTTATAGAGCCACGCAGCTGTTCCCGCTGCTGAATGGGCCGACTCGAACCGGATAGGTGCCATGACCTCACAGAAAATCGGCGTAAAGTGGAAGTGTTTTTACTTCCGCGTTTCGTCCGATGAATGAGGAGGCCGGTGCCCCCCCCTTCCTCTCTCTCCCACTCCCTTTCCTACCTCTTTCATGATTCCTCCTCCCATCAGCTCTTTCTCTCCTCCTCCCTCCCTCAAAATTCCCCCCTTGATGGCTGGCAAAGCATTTACTAGTTCTGTAATGCTGCAGATGTCTCTGGGCGGTGGTAATCACTTACCATCAGGTGAGCCGCTTGCTCGTTTGTCAGCCTGATCCATAATAAAAGAAAATATCGATCCAATCAAATTTAGAAACTATTGTTGACAAAGTCACTGAGTAAAATCGCCACCCACATACACTTGCGTAACCATAGGTTAATAGTACAAGCAAACAAACTGCGCCGAGAGTCGGCCGTATAATTGTTTGTGCATACAGAATCATCCGCAACCATCATTATATATCAAATCATATGGCCCCTCGTCAAACTTGGTTACGTCCATTTCCGTGTACATGATTTAATGACATGTTTTATCACTCCAATAGCTAAGAGTATTGTTATGAATATTATCTGTTTCTAACAAGCTGGTTCTAGGCAGATTTTGTTTAATATCTTTTAAGAGGAGGTTGCTAACAGCAAATTTAATACCTCCGTCGCCAATATATGTCGCCTGATAATGATATAAAGAGTAAAAACTAATGAATAAAACAAATTAACGGATTTTTTATATCAAGAATGTTGTGAAGATATTAAACGTCGGGAATTCAAACTGGTAACGAATTATAAATAATTAAAACAGCTATATATCTTGTGTTACAGTGGCATTTTACGTACATAAATTTGATACAGAAAAACGCCCAGACCCGAAACACTTATCTGTAGTTTATACAAATGTTTGCCCCGGTTGGAGATTGAACCCACGACCAATGGCACATAAGCCTTTTTTTAGCAACTAGCTATAGCTAAGCAACGGGTCAGGTCATCAAAATAATACATCGAATGCGCGTGAAGCCATAAATAACTACCTATATAAAACAAAAACTTTTTTGCACAGATCTTTTCTGAGGCCATGATACTATCCAAGCCCATTCAACCCCATACCTGTAGAACAGAAATTGTTATGAAAGTTGCTGTTATTCCACAATGTCCAAAATTCTTTATCATAACGCAATTCCGCTGTTGAAATATCATTCTGTTCAAAATTTCTTTCGTATTTTTCGTGTTTATCATGTCGTCACGTAACTCTTCGTGCTTGATACCAAATTGACAGTATTTAATTTTTGGAAGCAGATTTGTCAACCATTTTTTTAATAAACGTAAATTAAGCTTTCAGTTGTGTCAGGGAATGCCTTTCAAAATCGTTATAAGCTTCATATGGCATCTGTCACAAGGTGCACACATTTTTGTCTTTTTCGTACAAAAAGTGTGATCGTTTACCGTCTCACATACTATCCACCTCATTTCCTTGCCACTTACTTCATAATTCCGCGCAGTTTGTAACCACTCGACAAAAATGACAGGCACTATCATATTTTGACATGATGAAAATTGATCCTGAACTTTGATAAATAGACAACAAAATAGACAACGAGAATAACAAACATACCATCTAGTCGGTCTATATTATTAAGTTTTTGTCTAGTAAATTAAGAATAGTTATAGAGAAGTAATTATTTTACTCTTGAGTTTTCCACGTCGTTTTTTTTTTTAGGAAAATAAAGCGACGACCGTTTCTTTTTTTTTCTTTTAAAGACGCGGTCCTCCAGAAATATCTTGCGTTACGTTAGTATATTGAATTAAGAGGTCGGACACTGAGCTACCGCGGCAAATTGCGCCAAACGGATCATCGAACCGATATAATAAGCGGCACTCCTGCCCCTGATAACACTACTCCAAATACCTAACCACAAGAGATCAGCTAACTGCGCAGAACACAACAAGCATTTGTGCACACACAGGTGCACTCATTCTTTCTTTACTGTCATAGCCCGATGGGTCGGATAGCCGATACGACCGGAGAGAGATCAGGCGCAGAGGCGGTGACATTAAACCGACCAACCGACCTTATTAAGAATAACGACTTCTCCAAGCCACCGCTAGATGGCGCCGATAAGAAGCTGGGACCGACTTTTTATATGCCCATCCGGCGCATGGATCATCTTACTTTTCAGACAATCGGGTGATCAGCCCGCAATCCCCTAAACAAATTAAGAACATCGATACAAAATCATTGCCCTCCGCGGGATTCGAACCTACGACTCCCGATTTGTAAAGCGCGGGCTTATACCACTAGACCACTAGAGGCAGTAGGCCACAATTTCATATAGAACCCTTTTGGCCCTACACTGCGGTTGTCACTCAGAAATTTAAGATGTAATATCTACGTGCCCATTAATTACGCTGGTAACATAGCCCTTCAAACAAACACAACGCTAACATAACGCTAAACTACTGGCTTCGGGGTCGCAGGTTTTGAGTTCGATTCCCAACCGGGACCAAAAATATCTGAGAAACACAGCTCCGGATCTGGGCGTTTGTTTTGTTTGCGAAATTTATATACTGGCAATGCGCCACTCCAAGCGAAATCTGCAAAAGAATGCTACCACCACAAATTAGAAAATATAAGCTAAATTGGCTAATCCATGCGTGATAACTTTTAACGCTGGAATCATACATACGGTTAATATACAACCTCAAGCGAGTCGTTTACTTCGAGTGAATCACGCGCCGAGAAACTGGCAACACATGGATCTTGCGTTCGGTTCCAAATTTAAATGTCGGCCCGTCGAGAGGTCGGCCTCGTTACGAATTGTTGACCCAGTCGCGGTCCACCTGACGGCGTTAACGACCACGGCGTTACGTAATCACAGCGATCCGTGTTAAGCATATTGGCTTTAAATCTACGCCTACTTTTCACTTTCGTTCTCGTGCAACGCGACAATCAGCTAACACTTTACTATCCGAACTGATGACGGACACCGATATAGTCTCATACGAACGTCTCAGTTAAACTACTCATAGACTAGATACATACATACTACTGTTGCAAAATTTCACATGGTTCTTGCAACTTCATCCAAGAGTGGATTTAAAATAAATGAATATTCAGTCAAATCAATCAATACAAAATATTTTTATACAAATGTGCCTTTACAAGCACTTATAAATCGTCATTTTTAAATCTCAGTTCGTGAGAAAGCTACCACCGGCTCGGAATGCAGTTCTGCTGAGAAGAGCCGGCGAGAAACTCAACAGTT
>DWHO01001711.1:0-14735 GCA_018247575.1 Eurytides lysithous rurik | reverse complement strand
TGCATACTCTGAAAAAGAGTAAAATATAGCAATATAAGATGCCCGTAGACCTTGCCATGTACCTATATTTTGCAAATAAATTATTATTATTACTATTGTAAGAAAGAAAAACTTGTTGAAAAATAATGCCACACCACCGATAACTATATTTCGTAGAGTACGCACAAACCGACATGTTATTTTTCCACACAAATTAATATTTGTTGGGGTATTTGGTCAAAATTTAAGGTTACGGTAAATAATTGAACACATAAAATCCCACACATCTTACCTTAAAAGAGGAAAAAGATCCCACGTCTCTTGAGCCAAATTTTGGAGGCAGAGAAAGCTAGGTGTATCCAAATTATTAAGGCTGGTCGACATTTTAAATAGCAGAAGAGAGGTTCTATTCTATACAAAACTACGTATTTTACGTAGTCGGTAAATCACTTGAAAATGTTAACGTCCCCCAATAAGGTATGAGAGATTTAGACAACGAAGAAGATTTGATGAAATATAAGCAATAACTATGAATACGGTCCATGTTTTTTTACATTTAAAGCTCGAAAATTGTATAAAATATTTTCATACGGATTAAAAAAATATATTAGGGTATAGCGCTTCCTGGAACGAAATAAGTTTCTTTTTACAGATAAATCGGGTAAACATTTCTTTTTCATTAATTTAAAGTATTCTCCAAACGTGCGGATGATGCGTATATTTGGTGTATGACATTTAGTGAATATTATCTGGAAATATAATTATTAGTTAAAAAGTACGGTGATAGAGCCACGCAGCTGCCCCCGCTGCTGAATGGGGCGGCTCGAACCGTATAAGTACCACGACCTTACAGAAAATCGGCGTAAAGTGGAAGTGTATTTGCTTCTGCGTTTCGTCCTGTGAGTGAGATGGCTGGTGGCCCATCCCCCTCCCTTACTCTCATTCCCCTTCCTCCCTCTCTCACTTCCCTTCCTATCTCTTTCTCCATCTTCAAGAGAACCGCCCTAATGCTCCTCCTCTTCCCTCCCCCTCACTCCTTCTCCCTCCCTCTTCAAAAAAATCCCCCCTAAAAGGCTGGCAACGCATTTGCTAGTTCTATAATGCTGCAAATGTCCATGGGCGGCGGTGATCACTTACCACCAGGTGAGCCACTTGCTCGTTTGTCAGCCTAAATCATAAAAAAACGCAACCTATAAATAGGATACCTTATGACTTTATCTATGAACGTTCCTTGGTTATAACGCTTTTGTATTCATTAATGCAACCGCATGCATAAGTAGCTTTTATGAAAAGTTACATTTCCTCACATTACTCATACGTAACACCTATCGTAAGGTAAATAATAGCTGTTAGAGTGCTTGGAAACATCGTATGTACATAGCGTATAAAAAAAAGACATAAATCGCAATAGTGACTTTTGAATTTAACCGGAACCATTATTCGCGGAATATTAGAATTAAACAATATTTCGCAAGAATACCAAAAATATATCAAACAGAACTTTGTACAGCCTAACAAAGGCTGTAGTCACGAACGTTAAATGTAGGCGTCCCATTCGCGTTACAACGGACGGAACAAAAATTTAGTTTTAATTTTTTTTTCAAAATTTATTAATAAAATTGTATTATATTAACTGAATATTCTACTAGTCTAGTAGATATTTTTACTTTCATTTATTTTCATTCAGATTAAAAGTTGACCTTTACACGTGTTAATTATTTTCTTTAAATTCACTTATTTTTTACCGTCGATCGGGATCGTAAAAAATATTTTTGAATGTATTAAATATAACTAATGTTTGAAATTATTTGAAGTATTAATAGAATACAAACCAAAACTTAAACAAGGTTTCTGCTCTTGCTGTTATCCACAGTACTCTTTCAAACTGAGATGATATTCGTAAAAGTATTCCTGAAACCCTAGAAATTGACTTAAATGTATCTTTATCTGGACTACAACTTACGTCATACAATATTTACTAAGCAATTGCAATTGTAGCCTGAATTAAAATTCTTCCAAGCTGTGTTTTTTTATTTCTATACGCATATTTATTATTTTATTATATATATTTTATTCCTTTGAATAAACAGATGAAAATAACGAGAAAAGGAATCGTCGTAAATCAGATCGTGCCGTGAATAGGCAGCTTTATAACGGCGGCACATCGTCGCATAGGTCACAAAAAGCGACTGCAACCGGCGATATGCTAAGTGACCGACGTTGATAACCAACACAACTTGCACGCCCTGCCGCGCCATGTGTTGACATTAAGGTATAGTGCCGCATTAAAATTTCTCCGCTACTAGCGAGAATGTAACTGCGACATCGATTGGATCGTTAATTTGATTCATTATGACCGTAAAAAATATTTACCTAACAACAAATGTGGTTATAAAAGCAAAACTTAACTTAATGTTTGATTTGATTTCTCATAGAAGTGCCGATCTTATGTCGAATTTTCTTTCTTTTAATTATGCACTCTTACGAACTGACTTGTGACTTTATTGACTAGATTATAGGGTAATTAGTAACCTGGTAACTTAAGGAACCACAAAGGGTAAATTAGGGAACCACTACTTGTATTTCTTAATCATAACGGGTTATTAATTGCAATTGAACCATCTTAAATCAGTTTAGTAGAAGTAGTCTAAACTTCTAAGTTTAGACTAGAGTGATCTGAAATGAATATTGCATTTTGTTACTAATCTGAAATTTTATGAACTCAGATCGGAAATAGAGATAGTAAAAAGACATATTTTAGAACATTTTTTTTCATGACGAACATTCAAAGGTTTAAAATTTATTTAAAAATCATAACAATCAAATCATTTACCCTTTTACCTGTAAAAAATAATTCGTTAAGGAAGCAGTCTAAATCTCGAGTGGATTAGAGAAAGCCGCAATTAATGAGAGAACAATTAATTAACCCTTAATAACCGATCGCTTCTATTGTAGGTACTGCTGGAGCACGGTGGCATTTCAACAACTCGAACAAGAAACTCCGAGTAATTCGAACAATCCATTAGCCAGAGCCCCCGCAGTGCTATAGAAGCGTTACTTGAATATCTCCGTTTTTACGTGAACCTGGTAACATTTGTGACGTTAACCTGGACATGCTATTATTTCTAATAAAAATTAGTCCACGGCTTCGCTCGCGTAAATACAGATTTACAAATTTACATACAAACATAATATTAAACATTTGTAAAGGTATTCCTTCTTCACTGTCACACCCTGTAAATGTAATTGGTTCTTTCTGTGCGGAAAAAATGATTTTGTTTTGTAATTTCCCAATATGTTTAGGCCATTATGACTGGCCGATTGCCTGATAAGTATATGAAATACGATCATAATTACGGTTAATAAATGAATTGTAATACGAGCTGATTTTGGCGCACTTTCTTATTTACTTAAGTTTCATTAGCACTTATTTTAAAGAAAATATTTTTCTTAATAATATTATTAACACTGAAATATCTGAGCATACTTTTGGTATAGTGTATTTAAAAAAAAATCATAATCTAACTTTCATTTTAATGAATTTCATATCGTTTGACGGCAAACTAGCATACAACAACAACGACATTATAACTTTTGTGCGCTTAGTTTTCAGTATAATGCAATCTGCTTTATTTCTTTTAACAAGATTTGGTTTGCCGCGATTCACTACACATTCCGTCCTTAGACCTTACCTAGTCTTAACAAGTCAGTACCGTACCATATACCGAAGTATAGGTAAAAGGTTGAAGCAAAAAAATCCTTACATACTGTTAGTTTAAACTAAACGTTCTTAAACTTTCAAAAGGTAATTAACAACTAATTGACTTCGCCTTTTTATGTATTTAAACAGTTACATTCGAAGTTCAAAAAAGGTATATTTATTAGTATAATCTGTCGATACAGTTTCAAGTTTAGATCAAGCAGATGTCTTTATTATCAATATTCTTTTTTCAAAGTTAGGCATTTTATGGTTAGTGACATGCTAACGTGTTACAGCGCATTTATAGTCTTGAACCACAGGTTCCCAACGGAGGCAGTACCGTCCCCTAGTGGGCGCTGTAGCTTTTCTTCGTGGTGATTAAAGAAAAGGAAAGAGTTTGTTAATTTGTGCTTCTTAATAGATAATAGTCAGATAGATACCATTGGTATAATTAAATATTACGTGAATGGTTGTTATTGGGATATCTTTTCTTGTGAAGGGGCTAGTAGTCCACAAAAACCTCTGTTTTCAACTAACTCAATAGTTTAAAGGGCTGTTTGGCTTTGTGCTGAGCTCATCTGAAGATATATTCTAGCATGATATACTCGTATCTATATGCCTTGTCATTTCTCTAAGAACGTTATCATTTTAAGCTGAACATCGTCTTATTAAAAAATGCACCATTTTAATTAGAGTACTTTTACACAAGAGAATAATATTACAGCAAATACTATGAATAATTCTATAGCAGTGTAACTTGAAGAAATCAAATTTCTATTAAGGAATTGTTCAACGCAAGTTAATTATTTGAGTAATACAATATTTGTTACTTATTTTAATTAATAAATAAATATCCTAGTTAGACGTTATCATTTTAAACTGTACATCAACTTATTAAAAATTCACCTATGTAATGAGAGTAAAATTATACAGGACTATAATATTACTCACACACACACACATATGCAAATACTACGCAAATAATTCTATTATCCCTGTGTAATTTTAAAATTTCTTACAAAAATTTGTTAAATGAAAGTCATTATTTTAACAACGTCACATTTGTCACTTGTTTAATAAATAAATAACCCGGTATGATATATCTCTATCCTCAGTTACCATTTTAAACTGAACATCGTACCGCTTGCACATTATTTGACTGTAGCATAATAACAGACAACCTTGTGATAATTCTTCAAGCAGACTCTTTTTCTAAACTTTCTCGGTCTCGGTCTCTAAAGAGACCTTCTACCCGAAAGTTTAAATATCAAATATATAGAAATGAAAATAATATTTTAGCCAAAAGTTAATAATAAAAGTTATAAATATTAACCATATTATTTTCATTTTTTTTTATCACATAAAATATGCATTGTAAGTAACAAACTGTTTAATATCCAAGATTTTCCCAATTAGATGTTGTGCCGTAAGCGTTTATCTCTATTGAGTATTGTATAATTATTAGTTAAAATTACACTAGATTTAAATTATAAATATATACATTTTACACAGATTTGGTGCATGTTGTACACGCCTGTAATTGGCATACATATTAGTGTTTAAGAATTGTTCGTGAATGTTGTATATGTTATGCTGTTGGTGTGTCTAAATAAAAAAAAAAGAAATATCTATAGTTAAATTAATGAACTTTTATTAAACAATCCCTTAATCATTTTAATATGAAACTACTTTATTACAATGGTTCGTAGTTTTTCTACTTTTATATTCTACTCCTGTATTGCATTTTTGTGATAAGTCAATTCATGTTCAACAGCCCCGTAGCAGACTGAAAAAATTGGCTTTTCAAAGGAAATAGTGAGCACGCGCTATCGTCTAACTAAATAAATGTCGCGTGGCGAACTCTTTGAAGTCAGCTTCCTTTTTTGAATGTAAAAGGCAATTCTGGTGTGGGAAGCAAAATAAAAATAGATTTACGGCCACGGAGCATGGTCATGCTGTCCTTAAATATGGCCGCGGCGGACTTTATTATTATTTGCCCCGGGCACGGCAACTATAAAGCGGATAGATAAGTTAGCACCATAGCGGGATTAAACTAGCCACAAGGAGGGAGCGCAATAAAACTAAAATTGGGAACGCCAACACGACGAAATGAACTTAATATCGTTACAAAATTTTGTCTTTCAGAATAATAGGTAAAAGTAGGAGCTATTATGCTAAAATGCTTGCTATTACTCCAGTAATTAACTAAGATTGTACCGTAATATTGTTTTGTCACGTAACAGAAATATGGGACAACCACTCCACTTCCACTATTTCGATATTATGAAATTGTAAGTAAAATTCATCGACGCTTGTCTTGGTGATCAATTAAATTAAATTTTCGATAAGTTCTCGGGCTTTATAACACAATAAGTTTAATTGTCATAGAATGTTACCACAGATATATTAAAGTCCCAGAGTTATATGGATTGACCGGATCCGAACTTTATTAGAAAGAACGAAGTGTCTTGTGGCAGTGTTGACAATTTTTCTTTCCAAGTTTTCCACGATACTGTCCCAAAATTCCAGGGTGAGTAACGACCCCTCTACGCCACTCGTAGCGTGCGCGAAGTGATAAGATAACAATGAATTTTAAATATTAAATATATGTTATTATTAATTTCATAGTGGTTTAGTCACGAAGTGGGGGAGTTATCTATAAGGGAGTTCACGATTTCCTCCACCTTTAAACTATCCAAATAAAGTTAATATTGTAAAATTACCACTAATCATCCGTCTCGTACTTAAATATAAGGTTTTGTGTAATAAATTAATATATAAAGTTGTTCACATATTTAAACTTTATCGTTTATTTTCATATAGGCTTCTGATTAAGTATAACTATTCAATGGGCAAACGCAGCTAACATTCTTAACGCAATACCTCGTGGAGTAGGTCTAATAGACAGTTAGTAGATGTCTAATGAAATAATTTATTTTTACTTACAGGAATAAACAAAAATATTCCTGTAAGTAATTGTATAAAATGCATTAAATAATGATATACGATATGGTGTCCACCGGTAAACGATTTTATGTAATTTTTATATGTTTAGTGTTTCCTAATCAAAGTTTACAATAAGGTCTTATAAAAATAAAGATAATAAACCCATGAGATTATTATTAAACTTGGACAGTAAAAAGATTATGATTTTGACCTCGCTGATCATAAAAAAGATACAATAAGTAAAAAGAAAATTATAGAGATGTAAATAAAACGGAAGCCAGATAACAACACGAAGTAAACATATTAACGCGAAGTAAACTTAAACACACCGTTATTTTACAAATAGACGGTGGGCAGAGATTTTGCAAAAATCCGAACACAGGTGTGATGAATTAAACGTTCGCGTATTATTTCGCGGAGTTTAGGCGGGCAAATGTTTTCAGTGGCGTCAGTATTGGCGCGGCCGTGGACAAACATGGCGGCGTTGGAGTGCGGACGGTTACGTCTGAACAAACACATAGCGTGCGGTTGGAGATAAGGGCTTTCATAAGAGCCGTCGCCGGCTCGCCGCCGCCCGGTCACCTTGCTCATTACTTTATTGTCCACCCGACCGTGACGAATGAAAAAAACTCCTTCAAAGCCACTCGTCACTCGTAGACGCCTTTCTAACTCACGGAATCGACCGTATCTGGTCAATCGGTCTTACTCTGCACTCACATGCACTGAAAGTACAGTTACGTTCACTTACGTAACTAGTTCTCTCTTTATTTGAGAGCTTAGTCACAAGTCGACTATGTCGAACGTAGTTGTGTAAGTGCAGTGAGGTTCAATGGTGTTTTCATACACTGAAAGTACAGTTTAGTTCATTTCAGTATAAGGCTATAAAGTTCAGTTTAATGCTTCGTAATTTTTTACTATTGATATATAATTGAGAAAGAAGGTGATTTTATGCATAAATATAAAAAAAGAGATATCACTGAAATACTCGGAAAAAATTAAATAACAGATATTACTATTATTTTGAAGTAGGAGATAGAGTGTGACCTGATTTCTTTTGGATGCTCAATCGACGAAAATTGCTTGCGAATGAGTTACTTGAAGTAAAAAAAAATAAGATTTCGTAATAAGTTAAAAATGTTATATAGACCCCCGCTACTTTCTTATTATGTTTATGCTAGTATCATCTTCGTATGTTAACGGGGTTACCACATAGGTCTGACGAAATATGTTAAGCTCAGGTCGTTAATGCCGGATTTGAGTATCTCTTTCTCTTTGTCTTTTATAACCTTTAGGGTCAAAAACAATAATCGCTTTATACCATACAGGACTGTTTTAATTACTTTTTGAACATCACAAAACTATCTCAGCTGTCGTCTCGTCTCTTTCGGCTGCGGAAGAAACTCTACGGATTATCTATATGTGTTTTTATAAACTTTTTGCGTTAATTTGAACTTAGCTTTATCATTTTAGCACAAAATAAGCAGTAGCTAACGTGGTCGAGGTTGTCAAAAATACACAGCGATTTTATCTAGGACGTAATTTTTTCTTTGAAACAATTCCGTAGCTTCGTAGATCCGGTTAAGGTTGTACCGAGGATATAGCCATACGGGGCGTATAAAACTGTTTGCTTATTAAATATTTTGTTCAATCTAGTTACAGAATCCCAAAGCGAAGCATCATTACCTCGTTACCAGAAATGTCTGTTACTTAAATCTTCAGAATAGCTAAAGAAATATCAATAAAAAATATACATATCAATGCAGGATGAATTAAAAATCTTAAGTATATTTTACATTTATCCGTAAAATACTTCTTAAGATGTCTACTGACGGGAAATATTGTTATGTGATCAACTGAACTCACAGTCTTAATATCAGTCGATGACATAATCTCAAACGTCAGGTTTGAGTTTGTCATCAAGGTCTCGAAAACGACAGGATAAAATATATTGGACCGATTTTCATAGCATTATCATGCTATGAAAATCAGCATACAAAACAAATTTGGCTGTGGTCTCCTTAGTAAAAAACAGATGAAAGTAGGCATCATTCGTTTTTGTTGTTAAAAAAAGTTTGGCGAATTACTTGAAATCTTAAGGGAGTTGAAAGATGAATTTTCTCTTAGGTATAAATTCCCACATTCGATTGTACTACAGAACGCCATGACCGTACACCATTTAACATGGGAAAACATTTTTTTATTGTTTCGCTGATTAACATCTTCTCATACTTCCTATTCGAAACCGCTGTCAAGGACGACAAGGAAAACATTTAAGATCAAAAAGTATAAATTAAATGTAAAACTTTTACAGCCCTTAGGTATTAAACAAACCGATGGCTGCACAACTGGTTTGTTTAATACCCTATACTTAGTAGTGTATATGCAGATATTATAACAAAGTATAATGCGCAATGCTCGTATTTTTTGCATTTCGCATGTTCAATTACGATAAAAGGCGTGAATAATTCATAGAGGGTGGCTTAATTACTCATGATAATCTCTCCGGTTCTTTACCATTGCGTGAGGTATTAGCGTCACACGAATTTGATATTGACCAAAAATTCGGCTATGAAATGTCACATCATTACTTTCAGTATTTTTAAAGAGCCACTAAGTCCTGATTAATCAAGTCATACTTAAGACAGTAAATGCATAAAATGAAATTGTGTGTGTGTGTGTGTGTGTGCGTGTGCGTGTGCGTGTGTTCGGTTTTAGAGGAATTACAAATGTTTAAGTTACGAAAAACATTTTATGTTTCTATAGAAATATAAAATATTTCGATTATTTAAAATATAAATTCATATTTTATATTTTAATATATACAAACAGGTACCTAGGTAAATGCTTAACATGCTAGAAGTGTTTAAATATCAATTCCGCAAAAGGATTAGTATAGAGGACACTCACCAAAATTTATCATGTAATTGTAAAATAAATGAAAGGAAAACACTCGAACTTATTGGCTTCGTTACAATATAGAGAGGATCACTTTGATAAAGCTAATTTGATGGTGGATTTCACAAAGGCCGGTATTGTCTTTAAGCCAACCGATCGACAAAAATATTTACGTAATTAAGAACGGTCTAATCAATCATCTAGGTTTATTTTATGCCAAGATGGGACAGAAAATAAAATGTATCCTACATATAGTAGTGAGAAGTAAAAGGTCCTTCGCAGGAAGTGTGACGTTACATTAACACTAAACACAAAAACAAGTTTGTTTTACATAAGAGTTTTTTTTACAAAGAGTCAGTAATTCTTTTTATGGGCAATGTATACGTTTTCACAATAGGGTTCCAGAAAACATTCAGAAAGCTCCTGTTGCCAAATTAAAAAAAAATGTAAATGGACGAATTTGTTTCGCATTTTTTCCGTACGGGTAGTAGAGTTTTAGCATAACACATCAAAAAGTGATTGTAAATCAATCCAATTTTTAATAAAGAGTTTTGACTTTCAAATCTCACATCAGGCCAGGATCGGTGGTTGCTTTCATCGAAGCGAAAAGGACTGACGATCTTTAGAAAACAAATAGATTTTCTTACGTGATAGCTAAGAGTAGTTCATAAAGTCTTTCATATAAAAGAAAACGAGATAAATTTTATCCTTTTTGGAGCTTATATGCAGATGTAGACATAAACACAATAATAAAATTATATACAGGATACATAATTTACATCAATATTCAATAAACCTAAAATATGAATTTAGAGGTTCAACCCTTCTACGTTAGAAAATATAAAATGCGACATAATTTTTATGGGAGCAATAATATTTTTACGATAATACGCATCACGATGGAATTTCAATCGACCCAATTTCCATGGCGTCGGGTGGAATGGAAAAATAACAGCAAACTAATTGGAGCACTCCTGGTTAAACCCCTTTCATTCGGTTTTCAAGTTATCGGGCCTAATTTAAATGGTTTGCTCCGTCGGCAATTTTCACTGCACTCACCGACGAAAAAAATTAAAGCGAATGTTAATTGTTTTAACATTGTTCGATGCTCGTTTTTTGTCCCGTTTAATTTTCCTTGTCGTGGAGGGGTTAGGGGGTTGGTGGGTTGATTTAAAAATCATGAATTTAGAAAATGAGGTAAATTTAGACAAGTTACGCAGTAACGTATTGATCCGTCATAAGTCAAAAATTTTAAAATATCTAATAATCATTTCTTGTATTTACACGATTATTGCACAACACCGAAATAAGCATAGTTTACGAATTTTGTTTGTTACTTATATAATATTTTGTAGAAGGAACAATAGTTAATTCATAAGTATACAGCAATGGAGCACTGAGAAGTAAGTCCTTGGAAAAATTTACATTGACAAATTAATATTAGACGCATGTGGCCTTTGAACTTGTTCAAAATATCTCTATCTTTTGTTTCTCTTTCTATCTTTATCTTTTTAAGCCAAATAAAGTCTTAAGCCACAAAAGTAACCGATAATAACCAATAACAACATTTACAAAAAGTTATTGTCTTTTCAGATAGCAAAAGGGATCCGTAACACACCTGCCCGAGCTTGTAGTAAGCATGTTCTGCACGACATCAACTTCAACAACTGAATGTGCTTAATAAGGGCTAAGTGCAGTCAGTAATAGTTAAACGAAAACCTATGACGTACGTATTTTCACAATCAACAACAAAATAAGATAAAAGTACAATGTTTCACGAGAACATGCTTGACTCTGTGATCTCTCTTATAATAAACAAAAATATATCGTGTAATACGAATAAAAGAAAGTCAAACAATTTATATTTCTTTGTAACACAGATTAACAATAATATTAGAACTTGAACATTACAGGCATTAGTATGGACTTTAATTTTTCGAACTGAATTTGGTTTTTATTAAAGAAAGAATATTCTAAAACAAATAATTTTCAATAGGTTAGCGGTGATTCGAACAATTTAATCAACATTAAGCTGACGTTAGATTTTTGACATCATGTTGTTTTTCATTGTTGATAGTTTACCGTTTCAATATTTCTGTTTTTTTTTTATGGATTGGGCTAATAAACGGGCAATAAATAAAAATCACCGCCGCTCATGGACACCATTTAAGAACTTGCAAATGTGTTTCCAGCCTTTAAGGGAAAGAATTTTAAGCCTTTAAGGGAGGAAGGAAAAAAAAAAGGAGAAGTGACGGGGAGGGAGAAAGAGTGAGAGTGAGGGGAAGGGGTGGAGGGGATGGAGGAAGAGGTAGGGAGTTAGAGAGGGAGAAAGGGGAGGAAGTGGGATGGGCCACCGGCCACCTCACTCATCGGACAGAACGTGGAAACAAGAACACTTACACTTTATGCCGATTTTTTGTGAGGTCGTGGTACTTATCCGGTTCGAGACGGCCCATTCACCAGCGGGGGCAGCTATGTGATGAGAATCAAAGCTGCGGCGTCGCCAATAGCTAAGAAATTGGGCCAAACGTTGCTATTTTTGACTAGGTCGTGCGTCTGATTCTAGGCACAATAACACTCCCATAACAAACCAGTTTGACCAAGAACTTACTTAGGCCTGCGCTGCGTTCGTCCACCAGGGGTATAAGATAATTCTACCTTACAAAAACTGTGTGTAAGGTATCGTATTCCTTGCTCCATATATGGTATACATAGTAAGGCCGTAGTGGTATTTAGACTTACCTTCCATATGACAATAAAATAACATAGTGTTTTAAAGCAAACAAACATAACGTATGTATGTGCAGAAAGTGAATTTGACAATGTTAGTTAGCTATTTATAATAATCCCGTTATCAAAAGTCGACGTTTGACTGAGATTGCGTGCGGACGGCTCGCGAGACTGAATTTATAAGATTTAGTTGGAAAATAAATTAGCTGCGACGGAAAAGTTTTCAGTAAATAAGAGGGGTTCGGGTGCAATGAACGGGAAAAAGTTTTCGGGTATTTTTGATGTGGCATTTCTAAAATGCCTCTTTAAAACGACGAAATATAATTAAATTGACCCCGGACTATAGAAATTTGTACTATTTAACTATTTTATATATTTTTTATCACTTTTATATATTTCCTATTTTTTTTTTCGGATCACACTCAGTTATGATTTGTTTTGAATAAAATAGTTTCACACAAGGAGCGCTTACGCCAAACACAATCTAAATCATTATTGGAAAAATCCGAAAAAATACAATGCGATATTCTGTAATTACGACTTTATAGTTACCAAAGTCTTTACCAATTTCATCGCACTCAAAGTATATTTTATCCATCTCAGTCGGTGCTATTTACGCTTTACTTGTTTCTATGTTCAATACTGAAATGTGGACTCATTTTATTACAAAACCCCTTACGTTCTCATTTTTATATTTAAATGTTACCATGAATCCCAATTTGATATCTCATCCATGGATTATATTTCTTCTAAACTCAATGTCGGCCGTTGTCCCTGGGCCAAGTCAAGTTTCCACTTCTTAATCGCCGCCAGCTAGCTGATTACAACCCGAGCGTTTTCTTTGGCCGTCACTAAATGAGTTGCTTTTTGTGTTTCGTTCGAAGCTTTATATAATACGTATACAGAGTTCGTGAATAAATTTCAAAGTTGCTTACGATCGTATATATTGATTTTTATATTTTTAATTATATTAATGGAGATCGTGGTATTAATACTATAATATAGTTATTGCAATAGTCACAGCGACCTTTGAGCTAGCGCCAGTATTAATTTCGACAAAGTCCGCCAGTTTTTTTTAGTTATTAAGCGATGGAAGTAAATTATCATCGTACTAAACGTAGCAATCGAACAGTATTTTTTTCACGAGAATTTATTTAATAGTGAATATTTCACTATTAAATAAAATAAAAAAGTATTACAAGTTTCATCGCGTTTTTAATTCACTTTTTTCCGATGTTTCAAATATTTTACAGTGTTCATGATCGTGGAACAGAATGAGATGTCAAACGTCCTAACGTCATAGTTAACGCTTTCTGCCATCCATTTTTCAATTATTTGTTTTTCGACCGACCTTTGCAGTATACCGACAATAGCTTGTTGAGGTCTTGCAACGTTGCTGTGCTTGAGTTGTCATTTTATTAATTTTGGGATCCGAACAGAAAACACCGGGAAAAATATAAATATTAATAAGGCAACGTTAATAAGTGTCCTTATTAAGAGTTATGGACTGTGTAGTTAGTTAAAAACATAAAGTTGCACTGCCACAAATTCTTCTTGTAGAGTAGAATCGTTCACAATATTTTTTTGTAGCACGAATTCTCTACATTTCACCCATATGTCTTGTAACATCGAAACCGAACGTATCATATTTTATTCTAGATCTAATTATAATCAAAGTAACATACAACACACTGACAAAACGAGAATTAGATCTGCAGAGTTTTATTAACAATGCAAACGCAATATAAGCGACGGTCGTGTTGAGGAAAAATCCCAAACCAATCTGCATTCTAGCGGCAGTTTGTGTTAAGTGCATGTTTGAGTATTCATTCTTAATCCGGATCTCTATGTCCTCCGCGCTATCTTTTTGGCAGCGGCGCCTAATCTGCAGGCTGGTTTACGGCTCGCCTCTTTTAAATTGCATGCATTTAGCCACTCATTACTCGTTGGATATTTGCATTTGGAAACAACAGAGATAGCGTTGTTCTTCGCTGTTGCGGCTTTCTTTGTCGGGTGCGATCGAAATTTGAATAAATGCAAATTTGGACGGATTAGCCCCGTGTCTAACTAGCAATACTATAGTATTGCTAGTTAGACACGGGCAGATAACTGCCTCCATGGCTTAGTGGTATAGGCCCGCGCTTTACAAAACGGTGGTCGCGGGTTCGAATCCCGCGGAGGGCAACGACTTTGTGTTGTTGTTTATTAGTTGGATTAGGGCATGACGGGCTGATCACCCGATTGTCTGAAAAGTAAGATGATCCATGCGTCGGATGGGCATGTAAAAAGTCGGCTTCTTGTCTACGCCATCTAGCGGTGGCTTGGAGAAGTCGTAATTAAGAGGTCGGTTTAATGTCACCGTCTCTGCGCCTTATCTCTCTCCGGTCGTGTCGGTTATCCGTCCTGATGGCTATGAGAGTAAAAGGAAGAGTGAGTGCATCTGTGTCTGCGCAAACGCTTGTGCACTATAATATATCCTGCGCAC
>DWHO01001710.1:0-14736 GCA_018247575.1 Eurytides lysithous rurik | reverse complement strand
GTGAGGTCGTGGTACTAATCCGGTTCGAGCCGGCCCATTCGGCAGCGGGAACAGCTGCGTGGCTCTACCACCGTAATGGTAATCAGACAACTGGTATACATACTTATATATTTTTAAGTATATACTTATATAATTAACACACAGACACAGAACAAATACCTATGCTCATCGCACAAATATTTTGTCCTGGGTGGGAATCGAACCCGCGACCTTTAGCTTTGCAGTCAGGAGCACTAACCACTACACCAACGGGCCAGTCGAAATAGAAATCAGCCAGCAAACTGTCCAACACATGTCTGTACGCATCGAATAGGTACCTACCTACCACAATTTGTCCGTGCCTGGGAGACTGGGAATTGACTAGGAGAGAATGCCTAATGGCATTAAGTCCGCCCTTTATAATTCCAATGCTTATTTTTTTTTCGTTTTTGCAATAAAGTTTAAATAAATAAATATTTATTTTTAGACAAATACATATTAATACTCCCGAATAATTAATTTTTAAATTTGAGCGTTGCGGCAATTATGTGCTAATTAAGATTCATCAATTTTACTCCTTGGTAGGGCAGGCCGGGCTGTAAGGCTTGTATATATATGTAGAGGTCCATTTGTATGTATGTGTATAATGGGATGATGCCCATGGATATTCGGAACATCGAATGACTTACAAATGCGTTAGAGAGGGAAGGGAGGATTGGATTGGGCCACCGGCCACCCCACTTGCCGGACGACACGCTGTCCGTTATTATTTCTTTTATTATTACGTCACGGAGCGACCCCTGCTGGTGCCGAACGTCCCCTCCCCCCCTCTTCCAAGGAATCCCCGCCTTAAAGGCCATCGACGCATTTGTAAATGTTATTGCAAATGTCCATGGGCTGCGATTAACCTTTAACACCATAGCTCGTTTGCCCCCGACTCAATAGAAAAGGAAAATTATTATTCTAACGCCGAACAATGTGAATAATGTTGAAGCACTACTGATTCCGGTTTGGAGGACTATGGTTTTTATTGCTTAGGCTGACTAACGAGCAAACGGGTGAACAAAACTCGCAAATGTGTTGCCAACCATTAAGGGGGGGATTTTTGAAAAATGGAGGGAGAAGTGAGAAGGGAGAGGGAATGGAGAAATGGGGATAGGAAAGTTAGAGAAGGAGAATGAGTGGAGGAATGGGGATAAGGAAGGGAGTGAGAGAAGGGGGCAAGTGCTGCACTTGATGGTAAGTGATCACCGCCGCCCGTGGACATTTGCAACAATTACAGACACGTTGCCAGACTTTAAGGGAGAGACTTTTTGAAAGAGGGGGAGGAGGAGAGAGGGAGCTGAAGAAGAAGGTAGGGAGAGTGAGAGAGGGAAGAAGGGAAGGGGAGGGGCCACCTACCACCTCACTCACCGGACGAGACGCGGAAAATAAAACACTTCCACGTTACGCCGATTTTCTATGAGGTCGTGGTACTTGTCCGGTTCCAGCCAGCCCATTTAGCGGCGGGAGCGGCTGCGGCTCTACCACAGTTAGAGTTCGTTATGGTGCGATAAATGACGCAGAGTGCTCTCAACAGGCGTGTTTTTGTATATAATTATGCATCGATGAGGTTGGACGTTTATGGTGTTATAGGCGTAGTGCGTTTCGGCCATCGGGCCGTCACCTGGTCCCACGTGGCGCCGTATCTTGATGCGAAGTATCGATCGTAAGTACCGGTAATTAGCACGCACTAGTGATGCGCCGTTTGTACCATATCGATGTTCCCCGCGCGTCATAAAGGGGAATTAATTAATCCGAACTCGCTCAGTACGCCACCTACAATCAGTGGCGGTACTACCATACAAGCCCAAAATCCCGGCTTGCCCTAGTAAGGAGTAAAATTTATAAATCTTAATTAGCACACAATTCCCGAATAGTTTATTTTTAAATTTGAGTGTTGCATGAATTACGTTGACATGAAACAATGCTATGAAAAAATAGTCCAATATTTTTTTTATTATGGAATAGGCTGACAAACGAGCAAGCGGATCACCTGATGGTAGACGACCAACGCCGCTCATTGACATCTGCAACGATGACGACGAATTCACAGTTTGATACAGAATATTTTTGGTGCTGATTAGAGATTTAAGATGTAATGTCGACTAGCCCTTTGTTGTAGTGATTAGTGATCCTGGCTGGCTAAAGTCGAAGGTCGTAGGTTCGATTCCCACTCAGGATGAAATATTTGTGCGATGTTGTTTTTTTTTATGGGTTAGGCTGGCAAACGGGCAAGCGGCTCACCTGATGGTAAGTGGCCACCATCGCCCATGGACATTTGCAGCAATATAAAACTCGCAAATGCTTTGTCAGCCTTTAAGCGGGGAGTGAAAGAGGGAGGGAGGAGAAGTGAGAAGGAGAATGGAGGAGAAAGGGAGCAGAAGGGGGAGGTGATGAAGAAAGTGATAGGGAAGGGAGTGAGAGAGGGAAGAAGGGGAGGGGAGGGAGTGGGCCACCGGCTACCTCACTCACCGGATGAAACATGGAAGCAAAAACGCTTCCACTTTACGCCGATTTTCTGTGAGGTCGTGGTACTTACCCGGTACGAGCCGGCCCATTCAGCAGCGAGAACAGATGCGTGGCTCTACCACCGAAAATACAGTTGCTGTGTACAGAATAGCGTAACACGTGGGAGAATTAAAGTTTATATGAAAGCGAAGCGTGCTAAAAATTCCAATATGATATTTGTTAAAACATAATAAATAATATAATAAAATAAAAATTCAAATCATAAATGTAATCTGTTAAAAATGACATAATCTATCGACTAAAGAATCCTCTGGTCGAATTTTGACTACTAGGCGAGATCTAGTTTATATTGTCAACTACATCTGGTAAATAGGATAATTGAAAACTGTCATCAAGCGTTAGCAATGCTCCTCAACTTCATTGTTGCGAGTATCCTAACGCAGTTCAAATCGGTGATCAATAATTGAATTTTGTTCAATACCGACCTCCTTTCATTGCATATTATGCATAGGAACTGGCAATGATTGAGAACGCCAACAACCGCCTCCGCCGCATGGAGAACCGCCTCGACCTGGCCACGAAGCGGTTCTGCGTTGTCAACGCCAACAACAAGAGTGTGCGAGAGGAAATAGACCGACTTCTGGTGGAAAGGTGGGATAAGTCCTGATCCTCATGGTTTATGGGGATAAAGTGAGAAGACGAGTAAGTCTAGCCCCTGCCTCATAACAACGAGTGCCCTACAGAATATTTATACGATGAAAGAGTTACGTAGCTGCTCCCGCTGCCGAATGGGCCAGCTCGAAGTGGATAAATACCACGACCTAACTGAAAATCGGCGTAAAGTGGAAGCGTTTTTGCGTCCGCGTTACGTCCGGTGATTGAGGTGGCCGATAGCCCATCCCGCTGTGGAAGGCGCTCCCGATGGAGGAAGGCTCCATCTCTCATTCCCACTGCCTACTTCTTTCTCCATCCCCTTCCCCCTTGCCGCTACCCTTGTCCTTCTTTCAAAAATTCCCCACTTTAAAAACTGGCAACGCATTTGCAAGTTCTGTAATGCCATAAATGTCCATGGGTGGCGTGATCGCTTACCATCAGGTGAACCGCTTGCTCACTTGTTAACTACGATCATCGTCCAGATAATTTAGATGTTGTCTATGTTTTTTATGAAGTAGGCGGGCAAACGATCAAACGGTTTGGAGGGAAAGCAGTAGCCGCTGCCGAACGTTTTGTAAATGCTTTGCCGGTTTAAGGTGGGAAGTTTTGGAAGGGAAATGCGGGAAAGTGAAGAGAGGAGGAGGGAAGGGATGTGCCACCTCACTCACCGTGCGAAACACGGAACCAATAACACTTCCACTTCACGACAATGTTCTGTGAGGTTGCGGTACTTATCCGATTTGAGCCGCCCCATTCAGAATCCGAGGGAGCTGCCGCGTGGTTCTACCACCGTTATGATGTTATATATCCAGTAGTTACTCTGGCAAGTTGCCTTTTAAATCGAAACACAGTAGTCTTATACATGTTTGGGGGTATAATAACTAGTTATGCGGTTTAACCACCCTAAACGGACTCTGCGAAAGAGTACTGCCACTTAGAAAACGTAACAATTTACGCTTTTTTACAATAATAGTCAAAGATAGGCCGATAAAACCAAATTTCCAAGTGTTCTCGTTGTTAGTAAAAATAATCTTTACTATATATACTTATATTTATATTTTTAATAAAACAAATTTTAGTATGAAAAATGTTACTTTTTAAAAATATCTATTATTAAACGGATAAGATATGGGCGATGAGGATTCATAGATAAAAAATCACAAACTAGAGTACCAAATTAATATTTATTCTTTCATACATTATGCAGAACTTCGAATGAGAGAAGTTTAGAAAGATGGTAAAAGATTCTAAAGGCCAATACTTAATAATATTCTTGCTTATAACCCAACTACAAATAATAGTTGGTTGTGTTTGCAGAAACGATTTTAACATACAATGGAACCGCACGATCGGGAAATTGGTGAAGGGCAAAGAGTATCTGATGGACATCCTGGAGATAGCCAGCAACGCTTTTGCCGATCGCGACGAGTGCTGTAGGAAGCTTGAAGCCCTCAAGTGGAAGGGACTCTTCCAACTGAATAGAGATATATCAGTGAGTTTTATCTTTTAACAAACCAATTAATGTCATAGAGAAGCACGGTTGTTAGCTTATTAGTATTTACAAATTCTTTTTTATGCTTATGGAGAGCTTTACAACATAAGAGCGACATGAACTGCTTGCATTCTGGTTTTTTAGGCTAGGTTTATACTTTTTCTTATATTTGACGCCTTGCTTGCAATGCAACCTACATTATGAAACTTTAAATAATATTCATAATAATAAATTCCATGTAGACACATACTATTCGATTATATTTAGTAATGTAATGTCACACATCTGATATTTTTTTGAGGCACAATTTAGTTTAGATGTATTTATTTCTATAACGTTATGTCTCAATTGCTAGTGTTATAAAAAACGTGATAACTTTTCACCTGCAAATAGGAAATGCAATCTTTCGAAGGCGAGTTGAACCACCTGGCGAAGTTGGAGGAGTTCCTCCGGGTGAAGGGCTCGCGGAGGATTTGCGAAGCGGACGAAAAGGAGGAGATCAAGAATCAGGAGGAGATACATCGCTGCGAACAGGAGATATCCAGGCACGACGCTCTGCTGGAGGAGATATTTGTAAGAGCGCCAAACTGTTGACGTAAATATCGATGTAATAAGATGTTTTTTTATGGACTAGGCTGAAACGAGTAAGCGGCTCACATGATGGTAAGTGATCACCACCGCCCATGGACATTTGCAGCCTTACAGTACTAGCAAATGCGTTGTCAGCCTTTAAGGTGGGAGAAGGGTAGGGGAAGTGATAGAGGGAGGGGTGGGAGGAGGATGGGCCACCGGCCACCTCACTCACCGGACGAAACGCAAAGGTAAAAACACTTCCGCTTTACGCCGAATTTCTGTGAGGTCGTGGTACTTATCCGGTTCGAGCCGGCCCATTCAGCAGCGGGAGTAACTGCGTGGCTCTACCACCGTATAAAACTTGATTGGTAACGTAACTATTTTCTGTTAAGACCTTTGTATTTATTAATTTAATAAAATTATTTCACATCCTTGCTGTTTCCTACAAACCAAAGGTTAATTTATTCAAAAGTTATGTAATGCGCCTTAAAAGAAAAAAAGTATAATAAGAAAAGATGTGCCAGTGAACATGTGTGCGTGGGTTCATGGATGTGTTTGTGCGTATATGTCTGCAACTAAAGTTCGAAACATAAGTTTATGAGTGTCTACAAACGTTCACAAATATACTCTAACTTTTTAATCGCTCTCTGTTTTGGGTAATATTAAAGGTCATTATTTGCTTAGCACACGTAACTTCTAATTTTCTCATTAATTAAAATTTATTTGTTGAATTGGGAATATCGAATAGGAAGGCATTTCTGGGTCGATCTTTGACAGTGATTAACGTGAATTAGTCTACAGTGTATTGAATTCAGCTGTAGGAAGAAGTTATTGGTATTCGAACACTAATTTTAAACGAGCGGGACTTAAATATTAGATTCAAAACGAAAAAAAATCATTAATACTATTAATGTAAAATAATTAAAACTTATTCGGTCTTTTAATTTGGTATTCTATTAAAAAAAACCTTATAAAACCACATAGTTAGATAATTAAAAAAAAAAGAAACAATCATTAAAGTTTGCGATAAGAACTCGCCATCTGCGAAGTCGACAATTAACTATTTATGCGGTAAGAATTCAAAACATGTTGAAAATATAGACATGGATAATTTTTGGTGGACTATTCAAAGAAACGGCCTACCAATCGTGTATAAAATACCCGAAGTAATTGGAAATGTTTGTGTTTGAGCGCTGACAGCGTCGCATTTACGAGTTTTCTATACGGAACAAAGACGTACGTTGCACTGTGTTCAGTCACTAATGCCGGCGTCATATCTAAGCCGTGTTTCTACTTCGCATGCGATGCGAAACGCATGTCTGTTTGGTTGTTACATTCGACCTCAACTGTTGACAGACCAAACGCAGTTGATGCCAGACCTCGTGTCACTGTGCCTTATTTGATGATTTTGGGCACAAATAATACTGTTTTGTATCAAGAGAGAGCTATTGTTCTTCCTGATATTATCCTGTCTATATGTGACGATATTATTTCCACCCGGCTATTCACAGCAAATCGTATTTCGGTTTTGTTCTTAAACTTTTAGACTTTGCTTAAGCTGCGGTTAGCTTTAGTAAGTAAGCGAAACAGACAAAAAGTAAATCTAGAAATTTCCATTGTTATGTGTGCTTTTAGACATCCGAATATCTGCCAAATTATTATTTGAAACGAAGTCACGATAGACTTTTCCTGCCATATAGTTCTCTTAAATAATTCGATGTGTTTTTCTGTTATTATATGCTCTTATATTAACTTTTGAAGCGACATACGAGCCCTCGCTAATATAGCCGAGATTAGTTAACAGCTTGGTTTTTCTTCAATACTGGTAACTGTTGGTCACTAGCAAGGGATAAACCCGTCTAGGACGATACATACATTGGCAATTCGAGAAGCAATCAGAGGTGTTCAAGTTCTGCTGAGTTCCGATTAAAGAACAATTTTCATGCACAATATCATAGCAAGCACATTGTGGTGCCAAGCAACTTGAATGAGAACTTATTGTTATAGGCGGGCGAGTGGTTAGAGTAGGAATACACTTTTACTCGCAATAATGATTTACGTATCTCAACATACAGCAATAGTTAATGACCGTATCGTATCGCAAATATCGCTTTATGTATGGCTCAAGTAATTTCCGGTTATAACTGGACTGTGAAAATATAAAATTTTTAAGTTTAACAAAAAAACAGGGCTGCGAAAATCTTGTATTAAAGCTGATACATACTAACGAATTAGTAATTCTTTTTATGGGCAATGTATACGTTTTTACAAGAGGATTCCAGAAAATGTCCAGAAAGCTGTTGTTGCCAATTTAAAAAAAATATATATATAAAAGGACTCTTGTGTGCTAAAGAATGTTATACAGTAAATAATTTCGTTGAAGATAGAACACCATGGTAATGATGTGATCGCCTCCAGGCCATTTCAATGTGTAAACTATAAAAATTGTCAATGTAATTTAAAAAAAAAGAGTTAAAGTCCCGCTGAGTTTCTTTCGCCTGTCCTTCTCAGGACTGAGGCATTTCTTTCCGAACAGGTAGTAGAAACATCAGACGTCAAAAAGTGATTGTAAACCAATCCAATTATTAAATTAGGACATTTTGATTTTGACTTTGATAACCCTGAGGACCATCCTAAGCATCATCAGTTTCATAAAGAGACTTGGAGAACTAAATATAATCACTACATGAGCGATGTTATATAACGTTACAAAGCTAATTAAATAGGTTATAAAATTAATAAAAGATAAATATGTCATCTAAAGTAATAGCGCGCGTATACCAGTTTTTTTTATATGCAAATCTATGCGAGCTGAAACAAGAACGTAAAACAGTAAAGCGTTGATTACTTTTAATTAAATAATTAATAGATGCGACTCCATTGAACACATGATCACTTAAGTAATCATTTTTAAGCAATTTTGAGATCTAAAACAAATTTACAAACTAATTAAGAATTGTATTTTCTTTCAGTACACTTTATTTGAGTTAGGGAAAACCTTGGGCACAAATACTTAAGTTAAGTAAAACAGTTTTGAAATTTTCAAGTTTGTCAGCGGACTAATTTCTTAACGAACGTCTCGACTTGTTAAAACAGTGTTTATGCTCAAGTCCCCTTGATATTCTTTTTATATCATTGATTTTTATTACATGTTTCTTAATTAAAAAACTATTGATGTGCTGCTGAATGAGTCAGCTCGAACCGGGTAAGTACCACGACCTCATAGAAAACCGGTGTGAAGTGTTGTGTAAGAAGAGAGTGACGTGGCCTACCCCCTCCTTCATCTTCCAGCCTCCCTCTCCCTTTTCCTGCCTCCTCCTTCCCTTTTTGGCCTGTTCCTGCCACCTTAAAGGCCAGCAACACGTTTGGCAATTGTTCATGAGCAGCAGTCATTGCTTTCCATCTGATGAGCCGCTTGCTCATTTGCCCGCCTACTCCGCAAAAAAATCAAAAATGATTTTTGCACTGACGCTCATAATTATATTTATATCCATCTTATAATCCAATTTTAGGTCAGTTACAATTTTAATATTATAATAAGTGGCTTATTGTATTTTAGGCCATATGTATTTTGATACCTACTACATCCTCATAAAGAAAAAAAATACTTAAAGATTTCTAATAAAAGACTCCGCTTGTAAAAATCGTATTTATTAAAACAACAAACTATATTAAGAAAAACGTGATTATACACACTATTAAAAAAAAATTACCCTTACTTCAGATATCAAACGTTTAATTTTGAATGTCAAGTTTTGTGAACGTACAAAATTTCCACCATTTTTTGATAATTTCTCTCCATATTATTGCTTATTTCAAATCTTCTTTGTATATTTTAGACCAAAGTTTACATTTTAAATTTAAATTAAAAGCAATAGCTTGCTGCAACAAAGGAAGCCATTTCAGCTCCTAGGAAGTGAATCGTCTTATTTCAATTAAATTTTCTATCTTAGTAACAAAGCTGTTGTGATAGCTTGTTAATAAATATTAAAATAAGACAGAGAACAAAATGGCATTGCAACATTTTTTTTTATCTTTTAGTATTTATCTTATAGCGTATTTATTTTATTCTTATAGTCTAAGGCTGGCGCAGCAATTATGCCTATTATAAAATAGGCTACAATTTTTATACAGGGATAGTATTCCAAATTTTAGATATGAATCTAGAATTTGGAATACTACCCCTGTAGAAAAACAGACACAGTATTACTGTTAGGAAATTGAAAATAAAGGATTTGGCAACTGGAGACATGTTATGTCCAATCATTGATGTGCTTCAGAGTGAGATAGTGTTATCAGAGAATTGACTTCTTCTTTTCTGTTTGGTCACTTTAAAAAAAAGTAAATTGTATGGTAATGAGCACTCTCACCTCACCACGAAGGGTACAAAAAACTTTTACTTTATCATCATGACACTAGCTTAATCGTCGGTCTCTATCACTTTTTATTTCTCCCTCCCGGCCAATAAATTTACGCTTACCGTTTAAAAGACGTAAAACTCTTGTTTTTTATAAAATACAATACAACAAAGCATTTAATTTACTCATGTTTATTCATGTGGCTCGACTTTGGAACAGGCTACACGTGAAATATAATCGAAGCCGTTGATTTGAATTGAGTTAGAACCGCAAATACAAAGGCCTTTGTTGAAAATAATTATCGTCTCATAAAGCTTATTTGAACGAATTAAATGAGTTTATTCATTTGGAAACGCTTAAAAATTATTGTGCTTTCTTTTAATTGTTACCTCTATATTAATGTTTGATAATCTTTTATTGTTCAGCCATTTCTCATATAAAAATTAAGTAAAATCAAGTCCAAATACCAGCGTTCATATAACTATTTTGATGTCGTTATCCTATAACAAAGCGAAGTTTGTGAACATTTTCAAAAAAAAATTAAGGTCAGTAATAAAAAGATCAAAGAAAAAAATTCTGTTAGTCAAACAACGTTCCAGTGTATAACATCACAATGTCTTAAAATATTATGTGCTGCACAAATTAATTTCTCGATTATGCTCTGTACTCGTCACCAAGAGATTTAAAATGGTATATTTTAATACCCAATAATAACGCTGATTATATATTTTTACGGTGGTAGAACTACGCAGCTACTTCCGCTGCTGAATGGGCCGGTTCGAATCGTATAAGTTCCTCACAGAAAATCGGCGTAAAGTGGAAGTGTTTTTGCTTCCGCGTTTCATCCAGTGAGTGAGGTGGCCTATCACCCTTCCTCCCTCTCTCACTCACCTCTGCCTCCATCCTACCCCTCCCTCTTCCTCTCACCTTTCCCCTTTTCTCCCATCTTATTTCTAAAATTCCCATCCTTAAAGGCTGGCAACGCATTTGCAAGTTCTGTAATGTTGCAAATGTCCATAGGCGGCGGTAATCACTTACCATCAGGTGACCCGCTTGCTCGTTTATCAACATACTCTGTAAAAATAAAAATATATTCTAACTAGTATGCAGTAATGCCTACACTCTTTGGAGGTATAATGACACTCTGTGAAAAAAAGTATATTGCCCTTCTAACTGGTATGCAGTAATGTTTACACAACACTCTTACGGTTAATTCTAACACAACACTCTTTGGTTGTATAATGACTGACAACGTAGTAGAATCCCAGACAGACGCAACAATAGTTCTATCATTAAAAGGAGATCAATATATTATTCCCTTTATGTCAGCGGTACAGCTCAGTGATCATCTTTTATTTTAATGGTGAGAAACCGGTGGTAGGCTACCCAGATTAGTACCAACACCTCACAGAAAATCAGTATTCCCGTGTCTCGTTTGATAAATCATGTGGCCAGTGGCTTATCCCCTTTCCATTCCTTCCAAAAATGCCCACCTTATATGCTGTTACCAAGTCCTTTAATGTTGCGAATATCCCTGGTCAGTGTTTATCGTAAATTAGATGTGATGGCAAGATCTGGTAAGACACTTGCTCGTTTGCCTCGTACTCCAAAGTTTAAAGCTAGTATTTATAAATATTCCGTACCTAATTACAAGTTACTCTCTTAATATTTTGAGTAACTTATGTATATAAACAAATGCCAACTGTTGATTTAACTTCTTTCGTTGTATTCGTAAGCTTTTCTTACTATACCGAAATGTTATATAAGTTAGCTTTGGGCCTCGCCCAAAAGTTCTACGAAGTATGCCTGGAGCGAAAGCCGAAGAAACGTGATTTACAGAGAAACTACATGCTGGCTTAAGAAATTTCTACATACAAGGACTCTTCTGCAATGTCCCACTGGGTTGGACATTGCAGAAGAGTCTTTCATTTTCTATGAAATCTCTCTATTCTCATCTAATTCTCTCTTCGCATCTAATTAATTTTCTCTGTCTATACGATACAATAAATAATGACATTTGTCATGGCAGCCAATAAAACACATTTCATATTCGTTAAAGGTAACAACCGGCAGTATGCCATACTTAAATGAACAAAAATAAATGTTACGCACAATCTCTTGCTTTTGTACTAAGGATTGTAGCGAAAATTCAGCGCCTAAGTGTCTCGTTAAAGTTAAGCCTACTAAAGATGCCAATTTTTTCGTTTTTATCGTTGTATCGCTTACTTTATGGCTGCCATGAATTGGCATCATTAGTCCATATTTCTTTGATCTCCGAAGGGATTAAAAGGATTTTTCACAACGTACTGGACATAATATCTCGTCGTCTCGAGATATTTGTATACTATGTTTGTGCAATAAATTATATTATTATTATTCAAGTTAAATATTCTGGCCCGTTGGTGTAATGGTTAGTGCTCCTGACTGCAAAACCAAAGATCGTGGGTTCGATTCCCACCCAGGGCAAAATATTTGTGCGATGAGCATAGGTATTTGTTCTGTGTCTGGCTGTTAATTATCTATGTAAGTATATATTGAAAAATATATAAGTATGTATATCAGCTGTCTGGTTACCATAGTACAGGCTATGCCTAGTTTGGGGTCTGATGGCAATGTGTAAGATGTCCCATGATATTATTATTATTATTAATATGTACAATGTTTATGTTCTAATGTAAACTTAAGTAGTAGAAGGCAAACGAGCGAACGGCTTACAAGGTGTTAAGCGATCACCGCTACCAATAGACATTTGCAACATCGAAGTTGCGAATGCGTTGTCAGCCTTAAAGGTGGGAATTTTTGGGAGGAGGAGGAAAAGGGAGGAATGTAAGGGAGTTAGGCCAACGGCCATTTCACTCACTGGACGAAACGCGAAATATGGTAGAGTTTTCGTTTTTAAACACAATTTCTTTTAACATTTTTTCTTTATTTTATTTATGCGCAAAACAATTATACATTCGAGTAGTGACAATTTATACATTCTACTAGTAGTAACATAAGTCCCACTGCTGGGTGCAGGACTCTTCTATACAGAGGGAATAAGGGCACAGACCGCCACGCGGCCCCACTGCGAATTGGCGGACTTCACATATTCAAGGTATTTCTTTTTATTTATTCTTAAATATGCAGGTTTCCTCACGATGTTTTCCTTCACCGTTGAGCACATGCCAAATCAGCACTTAAATTGTTAATTATAAATTAGCAAATTCATTAGTCAATTATCCCGGTGTCGGCGGATTTGAACTCAGGTTGCTAGAGTATATTGAATTAAAAGCAAGCGGCTATAGATATACATTCTACTCTTCTTCTTCTTCTTTCTCTTTCCCGTATCCCACTAGGTGGAGTCGGCATATGTATTTTTCTTCCATACTCCTCTATCAGCCGTCATCACTTCAGTCACACCTTTCACACTCGTATCTTTTAGTTCTACTAGCCCTCGAATAAGGAACGCTTATTATAACAGGCAGTAAAAGTAAACAGTTAATAAATAATTAACTACTCAACAACGTATAATTACGTCATTAACAATATGATTATTAGCCTTAGAGTTACTTAGTTAGAATTACAAAATATCCCATTGCACAATCTTAACATGGAAAACATTAAATACCCTCCGACACACAACAGTTTGACTATTTTTAAAAAAAACAACGTTCAACACAAAATCCACTTTGAATATTTTAACCGGATTTCGATCTCACGTTATTAAAAATTACTTTAAGGAACTCAAAGGAATTTTTATTTTTCTCTCAAAAAAAAATGAACCACTTTCTACTTTCAACTTTTCATTAACATAACTATATGATTTCCCTGGCGTATATTTAAGGATTTTGTCCGGGCCAGTTTTTCTACTCTCAAGCAGTAATACGTAAGCATCAATGTGTTCTGGTTTGCAGGATAATGTTTAGCATAGCTACTGGGCAGAGAGACATAACATCTTAGATCGCTGGGTGAAGCGCAGGGCCAAAAAGGGCCAAAAAATGGCACTGTGTTTTACAGGCAGACGTTTGGCTTATTATCAGGCGTACGACATCCTTGGTTCATCAGGACAACTAAAACAAATAGAAATAATGTTCTTGCGATAAATATCACACATTCACAATAAAAATCGAAGTCGGTTCACAAGTAGTAGAGATATCGCTCACAATCACAAAAATTTCGGAGGAATTAACATTTATAAAGTCGGTTAAAATTTGAAGATCATAAAATTCGGCTATAAATGCAATAGCAAGTTGATTTCACCAGGGGACATTTGCTTGAATTACTTATATAAAAATATAAACTTTATTATTTAAATCAACAGAGTTAGTTTTTAAAATCAAACTTAATGTAAAAAATGATTTAGCAAGAATAATTTAACGATAAAGAAGAATATTTAAAGATTAACATAATGAACATATTCAAACTTTGAAAAAGTTTTCCATAAACTTAATTACAAAAGTTTAACAGTCTGTGAGTGGTTCTATTACACAACTCGTTAATTTTCTCAAAGGATTTTCTTTACTAATAGTATCTAATAAACGTAGCGTTTTTAAGAGACAAGCAAAGATTTATTTTAAACTACTTAACTATGAAACTGTGTGTATATATATATACTTTTAACTTCAGAAACAAATTTATCTGTAATCAGCTGTGATTAGGTATAATTTTTAAATCATTTTAGAAATTATGCACATTGTTTATTGAAAATATTGTGTGACGCAGCAACAGAAGTTTTTTTTGATCCATCGTAGAGTTTATGGCAGAGGACAAACTACCAAACGAATTCTCACGAAATAGTGTAATTTTGTGGGAACGTGACTTGAGTAGCAATTTTTCGTAATATGCGGTAGGTAGCATTGTAGTTCTTTTAGTGACATTTGTTGAGACATTGAATGAATGACAAAAAGGCATGATTTTATATGTAACTCATTATATATTTTTTTTCAAATTTCATATCCACCAAAATCTTCATCAGATGTAAAATGTCACGTTCAATTTAAGTAAAACTTTTAAGGCGCTTACTGTCTCTGTCAATTAACTGGGTCAAAAGAGCCAATATCTTATATTAGTATATGAATTCTCTCATATATAATAAATGTGTGCTTGTTCTCTCCTGTTTCTTAGGCTCAGTGCAAATGCACAATTATTCTGCGCTCAGTGCGTGCTACAGTGTGGTGATTCTAGTGT
>DWHO01001709.1:0-14740 GCA_018247575.1 Eurytides lysithous rurik | reverse complement strand
CACTTGGCTGATCTCTTGTAGATCGGCCGCCGTGGCCGGATTCGGTCGGGAGGATGATGTCCTCCCGACTGAATCCTCAGTCCTGTAAAGCTACAAATGTCCATGGGCGCCAGTGATCACTTAATATCAGCTAAGCCGCTTCGCTTGCTCGTTTGTCAGTCTAAACTAAAAAAGGGAGCAGTGCCGATATATAAAGTTAATTGACTGCTGGGAACGGTGGGTGGGACACCTCACACATTGCCATCTGATCCCAAACTAGGCAGAGCTTGTACTATGGTAATCAAACAACTGATATACATACTTATACACGTTTAAATATATAATTGAATAGATAATTAACACTCAGATACAGAACAATTACCTATGTTCATCATCATCACATCTCACAAATATATTGCCCTGGGTGGGAATCGAACCCACGACCTTTGGTTTTGCAGTCAGGAGCACTAACCACTACACTAACGGGCCATAGTATGATTTGACTACTATAATAAATAATGGTAACGTCAATTGTCCAATCGTAGGATTCACAACAGCAACAACGGTTGACGATGTGGCGAACAATAAAAATAACATTGTCATAGAAAAAATTATGGAAATACTACGAAAATACAAAACGGGTAACAATAGCGACGTGGCACATACGACGGAAACAATTGACACCACAGTCCATAGTACCTCAAAAGTACGACTTCGTCCTAAAGCAAATTTTGTACAAGACGCGACGAAAACGGAGAGAACACTTTATGCAAACTATCCTTACGTATTTCCACCACACAAAAAGATACCAGCAAGAACAAAATTAGAAAATCTTAAAAGACAACAACCTCCAATACCAAAGAGACATTTGCCGCCATTAATTAATACCTATATCGGTAAAGATTTCAAATCGCGACCGATCACATTTCAGACCAATTTAATTGAAATACCACCACTGGGTGTGCCTGTTTCGGATCTAGTGTTACCACTAAGTCACAACATTATCATCAGTACAAGCCCTCCATACGTTCAACAATTACAAATGTTTCCAAATAGACAAGATAGATTGTTTAAAAGTCATCTAACATCAAATAAACTGAAAACCGTTCAGAAAAATAACATTTTGAAACATCCCAATATTGATAACAACGAACGGGGGAGTAATAAGAAAAAACTAACTGATTATAGAACAAGAAACAATGATAGTGATGACAACACCGATGACGAAGGACTGAAAAAAAACAAGTACAAAGAAAATAAGAAACAATTCGAATACAGAACTGGAAACAATGATAGTGGTGACAACACTAAAGACGGAGGGCTAAGATACAGCACATACAAAAAGAACACTGCTCGTAATAAAAATGGCCCGAGATATCATGAGAAATTGGAAAATTATCAGCAATCGAATGCGGACTTGGAGGCGACAAGCGACGGGGATTGTTGCAAAGACGAAATATTCACGAGAGAGCAACGGCCCATCAAGCACACGAAAAAAGACAACGTCTCTTTCAAAAAGTTACTGAAAACGCAACAGAGAGTGACGGAAATGCTGGAACGGATGTTGGCAAAGAGCAAAGCGGAGCAGCCGATTAGCGTCGAAACCACATGACGATATATCGTAACAAGTTATTTGATTATCAAATAAAGGTATTTTACGATTTTTTTTTTCTGTTTCAAATTAGTTTTTTCCCCCCGAAGGTTTCGAATACTTCTCAGCGTTCATGATCATGCAACAGCTGAACAGATGTTAAACAACCTAATGTCATATTAAACTCAGGCTACCGTCAACTTTTCAATTGTATATTTTTATTAAAATAAAATAAATTCTTCGTTTAAACTTTTAATTCTAATGTGTATTTTCTTAATGCCACAGAGTGTACATTTTAACTGATGAATGGGAGAATAATAACTGCGTTACTCTATTATGCAGAGTCAACTTTTTTTCTCTTTCTTTAACATAGGCACAAACATCAGTTGCTAAATCAACCAGGAATGAACCATAAACTTAAAGTACTTTAATGCAAGAATTAATCCTATATTTCATATGGCACCAACATTAACGAATTTCATCTTTTTTAGCATTGGCCAAATACTTGAAAAAATTTAGAATAGATATCTACAGAGGATGGTTGTTAACACATGCCTTTAATCAACCTCTTACTGACGTGTCATATTTTACTTTAAAATTTATAATAGACTTGTTGCAGGTTGTTGTCTCATAAGGGGTCACTTTTTTATAGTTTGTCGGGACAGCAAGATCGAGGGTCAAATAATAAGTGCGTAAAAAACGTACTTGTCAATAATAGTATAGTGCCACTCAGTGTTTTAAACTAATTAATCGATTCGAAACCCCGCTTAGCCCCGCACTACACTCGTCAATTAGATATATAAGATGATGTACCTCCATGATCAGTAATTATATAGGAAAGTTTACCCTTCAAACCGGAAAATAGTAATGCTTCTACTGCTTTACGGTAGAATTCTTGCCTCATGAGATATATTTAATCATGAAAATTAAATGACATTATTGTCAAATAAAACAAGGAAAAAATATTGAATGATTAAGAACTGTTATAAAAGGAATTACTTAATTGTTATTATTTATATAACGAAAATAAATATTAATAATAAAAATGCACTTTTGAGAGGACTAACTTGTTTAATCTTACCTGAGAGCCACCATGCTCGGTATCAATGTACCGTGGCACGGGGAACCGGCTTTGCAATATCTCTTGCGCGTCATCTATGGGTGCCCTGAGCAGCTGAGCAAAGCTCTCGTATTCGGGCATATCTTGATAGCGGAGCGCTCGCCATTGGGCGATTGTCTGCGGAAAATTGTTATTCATTCTCAATTTAAGGCCAAACACATAAACATTGTTTTCTGAATAAACTATAAACATATCTAAAAAAACTCAAAAAAAATATTAAAAACAAAAACAGTAAAAAAAAACTATTCCTTTACTTCTTTTATAATGTAAAATGTCAACTAAACAAATAAAATCTTTTACATTAGAATTACTTGATTTGTTGGTGAATGAAGTGTAATATATTTCTAAAGGATATTCAAATTGTTGCAGCTCAATTTAATTCACTTTAATACAGAAATTCCCAAACTTTTTTTTTCTCATTGACAACTCTCAAAATTTTACTGGTTACGGTGCTGCTATATTTCTACCATATTCTCAAAACTTGTCAAAACATGTAAAGAGATCCAATTACATCCCCGCGGCTACCCGTGGACCCCAGGGGGCCCACCTGGACCGCTCAGGGAATCACTGCTTTAATATTTGTGAAATACAGCACTGAATATGTCATAGTCAAAGGCAAAACAAACCTCTCCATGATAGATGAGGATTTGGAAGAAAGTGTCCATGAGGAGGATGCGGTCTGGCTGTATTGAAGAGGTGTCCAAAAGTACTGGCTCTGGTGGCCCACCAAACGAATATGAGTACAGGATTGGCTGGATCATGATGAGCGATTGTGTCAGATCCTCTCGCATTAGCATATGCCTGCAAATAAAATAGTTTTTATTAATTGGATAGGCTTTCTTCCAGAGTCCCACAAATAATAATATAAGTATGTAAGAATCACTGCAACTATGTTATTTTAGGCTATTGGCCCTAATTAAAAACATGTAGCAAGCATTAATGGTTTGTAAGTAGGCATTAATTTTTATACAACAAAGAAAATCTTAGATCATGTTAAGTTTAAAAAATAAAAATTCTATTTTCAAACATCATGTTCCACTAATAATTAAGCCTTAACTAATAAACTCAGAATTGGTTAGACCAAAACAATTAAAAGTTTAATGTAACCATGGACTCCGAGTGGTCTTGAACCATTTCCTTGATATTTATGAATTTGGCACTATATCTTTATTCATTGTTAGGAACAAAACAACAGACGCCAGTAACAAAACATAACAATTGTAAAGAAAAAAAAACTGTGGGGTGTATGCGCCCTAAGCGTCCTGAACGTAGTCTTCAAAAAATGATCTGGCAGAGAACATATTAAGGAAGTGTAGGTGAAATCAATGGATACCTGTAGAAGGTGGTCTCATCAGGCGAGTTGTTGAACACCTGCAGGAACTGTGAACGTCTGAGGTGGTACATGAACTGAGGGTACAGACTGAAGTTCTCCGACAGGCGGAAGCTGTTCGGGTCGTCTTTGCCGTATTCGCCGAACTTCTGGCACTGGAAGCCGCAGTTGAAATTGCATTAGTGTGAAAGGATTTAAAATTTGAAACATTGTAGAGAAGAATAATTGGAATTATCTACTTACACTTGAACTATGCTTGAGATAAAATCAATTCATATCAAATTATTTTTTTCAATTTGTATATAATAAGGTATCCAACTACAAACTTTAGCAACAAGCAATAAACTGTTTGTAATTTTTTCACAGATATACATACAGATTTCTAGTTGAGTTTTTGGCACTTGCTTTTATGGACATTCCAATTGGTTTATACTCACGAGCCGTATGAGCATGCGGTCCAGCCAGCGCAGCACATCGGGCCCATCCTCCAGCTCAGCACGGTACACCACGAGGCGAGCCATCACCACCGCGGCTGCCTCCTGGTCGAAGCCGGCTGCGATGTGGTGCAAATTCACAGCCGCATCACCCCAGCTAGATAAGACAAGCAGCCTCTATAGGCATGACAAGAGATCAAGTGGATATGGACGGACATTCACAACAGCAGAATGATGCAAGACCCTTTTGCTGTAACTAATCTTCTGGCTTTCAAATACATCAAAGGAAATTTCTTGTCGGACTAATTTTATCCTTTGTTAATATCAATTTTAACCAATACATATGACTCGTGTACCATACTTAGGTATTTATTAAATGAACAATTGTATTATAAATGGAAACCCATAGCGGGGATTATATTAGCTAAAGAAAATGCATTTTCATCAACCACAACCGCTCTGTTAAGAGTGAACGACTGAAGAAGAAGAATGATATAAAAGCATAATATGTTTCACAACTGCTGTTGCAACTCAAACAGACTCGGCTGAATGCCTTTGCTTAAGATATTTAGCAATAATAAACTGTAAAAAGAATTATGATGATGCGACTAACTTGCGCGCGACAGTGGTGACCCTAACGCGCCTTTGTCCACTTGAATGCTGGTATTGGGTGATTAGCTGCACACAACCACGTCCACCTGCTGGTACTGGGGCTGCATGTTGATTTACCACCTGCCATAATATCATTATCACAGTTTACAATATCTTTCTTTCTTTTTTAAAAACGCTGCCCCTATTGTAAGATAGAAATATCTTGTCTTATAAGGGCATAGATATCTAATAACTGCCTTGCCACCTAGATGTTATACATGTTTAACTGTAAGGCATTGCAGATACATGCATTTCATTACATTTACCATGCTTAATTATAAAGCACAGTAATTGAATCAACAACTTTAACATTATAAATTGATGTTAACAGTTGCTATTAACTGATAAAACCAGTACATATGTACTTGATAATAAAATTACTAATTTTTTCATAAATTAGCAAATAATTTGCTATAAATGGCTATTTACCTCGAAGAATATTGCCATAGTTGTGCTAGGAGTGAATGTGCACATCTTCCACTGGCAAGTGTTGCCCATTCCCACTTCTTGTTCGGACACACAAGGCCCCTTCACGTTCAGTGATACGCAGGAACCAATCGCGCCGCTAACTGCAAAACAATATTTTAATTTATCTGTACATGCCATTCAATATACAATTCTATTCAAATTAATCATAAATAACCACAACAAATTCCCTAGAAAAAACATGAGTGAATGCCCTCTCATCCAAATGGAACCAGTTTTAGCAGGTGAGGGAGGCTTCCTAGTCTTGGTAAGTACAGAAGTAATTAGGATCTATAATTAGCAGTTTTTAAGCTGCTTAATTATGAGTAAGCTGATCTCATTAAAATTTCAATATGTCTATGCTTGAGAAAAATAACCATTACTGAAATTTACAGTGTAAAATAATAACAAGTTTATGAAATTAACACTGAATTTTGTTTTAATAATGGTTTGATGATACAAAAATTACTTACTTTTGAGTTCACGACTACATTTGACTTCTAAACTGCCATTGAAAGCCATCTTGTACTCTCCTTTTTGATCTTTTGCAAACACCCTTTGGAATGTCTGCTTAAACAGGGATGAATTGAAGGAGTCACCCATTACCATATGACCACTGAAAAAGTAAAACCAGAAAGCTAGAAATGGTCCAATATTTAACAAATATAGTAATAGTTGTAACAATATAAAAAATAAATACCTATTCTCCTTTGAATTACAAATTATAGGACACCCTTTAAAATAGCTTATTATTTTAATACAACACACTATAAAACAACTCTGTAATTGTTATTCTGATTATTTATAATGCTGTTTTATAAATAAGTAAGAAGTCAAGTATATGTGAAAAGAAATATGGAATAGGTATTTCTTGTGCTCATATGCATAACTATTATACTTTGATTTAAAAATAAAGGTTAAACTCTCTTACTATAAGCAACTTTAGTATTAATCTGAAACACCTACCCAGTAGAATTACAGCATTGTTTCATCTCCATAAGTCCAGTTTGGTCCAAGGCGCAAGAGTAGATATCTATGGAATGTCCATTAGTTGCAGACCTTAGCGACAGGGCTTCATAATGTTTAATTGCTTTCTTCATATACTTTGCGTTATCCTTATGAATATCATGATGAGACCGAATAGGCTGCTTAAGTTCATCATTAACAACTTGGCCGGGGCCCTGAGAACAAGGTCCACCAAGGAAGAGCATGATCCTTGCTCCAGTGTTAGGGTAGGTAACTTCTAACAATCCTACAGCTAAAGATAGTGCAACACCACTGCTACGTAATGGACGCTTGCCCACACCGAGGGGCCAGGGATCCCTGCCTAGCTCACTTAACAAATCTGTCAGTGCCATATCACATTGCTTTACGGGTTGAAGAAAACGGTGAGCTGGTGGCTGGGGTGTGGGTGCGCCAGGTCTCCCTTGAGGATTGGGAGCATTTACTCTACCAATAGCCAACTGCTCTTGTATTTGTTTAGCAGTTAAATCTTTGGTACCTTTGAAGACATAGCATTTTGAAATGCCTTCTGTGCCTGTAAAACAAAATTAAGAGTTACTACAGAAAAATTAAATAAAATTAACACAACAACATGAGCTGTGCACAAAAGACCAAATTAGGTTTAGAATGTACCATAGACTCAAGAGTCAAACATAAAGTCTAGACAATTTCTTTATGTTTGACTCTTGAGTCTATGGTACATTCTATCGTCTATTACAATTTTCAAGACTTTCTTTGAAAAATTGGCAAGACCTATAAAGGAACATTAAATGTTGGTATTGGTATGATTTATCATCAGATTCACTATTCAAGAATTCTAAATCTTTTCATTCAAAAATACTATTAAGATGTAGTAAGATTAGGGTTCCCAAAGTTTTAGTTTAGAGGAGGTGCCTAAAAATAATAGTTGAAACAAAATTAAGAATTTTGGCTTGAAAATGTACAAAATTAAATAACTTAATAATAATTAATTTACTTACTTAACTCATGAATTTGAACCATTCGACCAAAGGTGATCAAACCAACTAAGGCATTCTGAGGCATCAAACTTAGGGATGTTTGCAAGGAGTCCTTAAGCGCACCAAGTTCTTCATCATCCAAACAAGTGTCTACTACTAGTAGAAAAATTGGTGGCATTGCTTGAGCCCTTGTGATGGTGTACTCAATTGTTGAAAAGTTGGGTATAAGTTCTGCAGGTTGATGCTGTTCAGATATGGCTGCATATTGTGGAGGAAACTGAAAATAATAAAAAGTATATCACAAATATCAATTTCAATCAGGATTAAGACTACTAACACATTTACTCAATAATGTAGTTATATATAATGACATAAACTATTACAGAGTTAAAAAAAAATATTAATGTTGTGTAAATTAATGCTTAGAAATTGCTTATGTTATTTATATAAAGTATTTGATTTTATTGAATATATAAATTCCAGCCAATATCTTTTAAAAACAACTGTGTTTGTAAAATACTTACAGGATTTCTTTGAAAGCAGAAGTTGCACACCCATAGTTTGGCACGATAGTCAACTTGACACATAGGATTTAAGATAGCTCGACAAGTATTACGTGTACACAACACGGGTTCATATTGTATAGGAGGCAAATCTGGTCGCTCCTTCAATGGTTGGTACAGGCAAGCCAAAGGCACTACGAGCCTGGTTGTCTCAATTCTACTAGAGGGCCATACGTTCCATGTAAATCTTATACCATCTCTATCTTCATTTTGTTGAATAAACTCTTCGTAAGTCGCCATATCGCTACTCTAAACATAAAACGACGTGACACACAAAATATAGTATACAACTACATATTAAATTAAATTACATTCCTAAATTACGTACCAAGCATAAGAGCAGCAATTTAACACAATCCACTCATATATTTTACGGTCTTCTTACTCGATGTTCATTCAAGAATATATTAAATAGAAAAATTAATGTAATTTTTCATCAGACGGGCGAGTCTGGCTGATTTGGCAATTGTCAAAATCATAGACACAGTATCTGTCACTTCGGCCACGTCACTTTTGAAAACGTATGTAATTTTATTAATAAATATTATTTATGCATTTAAAGTTTTCTTTTACATCTTAAAGAAAAATCACATTTTTTAACATTAATTTTATTTTAAATTACGATAATGAAAATAACATCTATTTTCATAAAGCAAAACCCAAGCGGGTTTACCATAGACTACGCGTGTATCTTTATCTATGGTTTACGTTCCGTTACCTTATTGCGAGTGTTGCTGAAAAATGTATATGTAACATTACCCTTAATAAACTCCTGAAACTTTAACCAGTTAAATAAATACTTAAAATTTATTACGTAAATATATAGTTTTACAATTGTTAATAATAAATATAAACAAAAGTTGTTTAATTTTATATCTGCGGAACGTACAGTTGACATAAACGATAATCGGTAGTAATGAAACGTTATTGAATGAAACATTTTTTTTTATTTTTAGGACATAGTAAATTATATTTCGATTGTAGGACATGATTTGTAAAATAACTTTTGATTTAATTTAAGACTATAATAATTTTAATACAACAAGTGCATATAAAATTACTGACATGTCATTGCTTTGTTTTAAGAGCAGGAAGTTTATGCCAAAAAGTGCGACTGCGCACTGGCCAAATTAGTAGGTAGTGTGAAAGAAAATGGCGATCAGCGAAAGGCGTCCGGAGTTAACGTGATGAAAAACATTGTTAAAAGCTCAATTACATAGTGTTATAGTTATTAATTGTGTCAGATGTAGATTAATTAAGTGTTAATGAATAGTGATTGTGTATAAAAATGGCTGCGAATATGTACAGAGTCGGCGGTAAGTAACAATAATTGGTTATTTTTGTTGAAGCTTCGCCGGTTCACCGCCAGCCGACTAGCGGTGCTTTGGTTTGATTGTCGTACCTTTATTAATTGCTTACTTTAATTAGTTCGGTTATGTTACATCTCATTATTTAATTTCTTTTTGTAAATTCGCGGGCAAATTGTGATTTAAGCTAAATTTGACGTTATTTTTATAAACTTATTATTTATATGACCAAATTTCTTCAAATAGGACGATAGCATTACAATTAAGTATCTTTGTATCGGCTTGCGTGTCTGCGGGCGTCCTCGAAGATATTCACATGAGAAATATAGCATCGTTTAAACAAATGTTTTTTTCAATTTCCTGTGGTATTGTGAGGTATTGACATGAGATTTTAGGTTATATAAAGTGTTGTCAAAACATTTTAACGAAAGTATACTTTGAACGAGTTTAGACAAAAAGACGTTATCGTATTTGTTGCAACGTTCTGTTTAAGTAGTAGTTTGGATTGTGCCCGGCGCTTCGGGCTTAGTGATAAGTTTACGGCGTTATGGCGGGGTTCCCGTGCACCTCATGTGCCGCGTTCGGCTGAGACCGCGCCGAATGCTAATTAGCTCTTCCTTTTGTATTACTTCCTATAACGAAATATCGTATTTTATAAAGTCGCTATTTACATTGTTTCAAAACTTTTTAAGTGTGTAAATACACAAGTTTATTTAATGGTTATATTTTCATCTGTCATGCTTAGTGTTGGTATATTAATGTACAGTAGTTTTAAACTTCTTGCACCAGTAATAATCAAGATCAGCATCTTGTTATTTATAATATAAAATTTAAAAGGTTTAATGTTTTCATACAGAGCCATTTTCATAATACCGGTGATATAATAATTTATTATTTTATTATTTTACTTTTATGCACCTATCTCACTTATCTCTGCAACCCAAAGGTAGGCTGATAGAGAATGCCTCAGGCATTAAGGTGCATGCGCCTCTACAAAATTGAATTTGGTGCTTTTGCACTATGTAGTATAATATTTTGTTTAATAAATAATAATACAAAACAATTTAGTGAACATAATTGTTAAGAATTTGTTATAAACATTTGTATATATAAATTTACATTGTTTATATACCCTCCACAAACATTTGCAAACTCACATAAATAAAGGCAAAAAATTTTTGCACTACTTCACTGGTCTAAGTATTGACAAAACAAATGTAAGTCATTCATGTCCATTTGTGGTATATCAGTGAGTTGTTTAAAGTTTATTGATCCTTTCTCGCTGTAGCTGAAAGACAAAGGAATTTATAAGTTAATTTTTAATCATATTAAATTTAAATAAAATTCTCATGTCTTTACTAATATATAGTAAATACAATATATCTATTTTTAATATCAGACAGATCAAAGTTTGATATTAAAATCAGTTTCTCCAATAATTTTCTATCAATCAGCATTTTATGTATATCTGCTATAGTCTTACTAAGACTCAATTACTAAATTAAGCTATAATAAAATAAATAATACAGTTAAATAAAAACTTCACCAGTTTTTTTTTCCAAACTTAAGTTTTGTTAGTGCGTAGGTAATTCATACAAATATTGAAATAATTCCAAGTTAAATGATCTTTCAATTGATTTTATATCAAATATATTAGACTTCTTTATATTGTAATTGTACTTGAGCTCAAATGCTTAGTCATTCTGGAAAAACGCCAACGGCGCCCGGACGCAACTCGTCTTTCCATTATTCCGTGAAATAAAATCCGCTATTAGCTAATTAAGAGATTTCTCATTGGAATCGGTTGTATGTGTATATCGTGATAACGTTAGGTAACTCTTATCGCGTCCACGTCAGCGAGTGGTGTCGGAGGGTTCCGCGATGCCGGCAGTTCACGTTTATCTGATGAAATATTTCGAGGATGTAAAAGAAAGAGCGCCCATTGGATTAACGGGCGTTGTATGAATGAAAGTTTCGAAAATGACGTTGTGTTTGTCGATATTTTAATCTGAAGAGTTAGCTAAAACATATACAAAACACTCGATTTATATATATGTTTTTACCGTTTTTACTCCGAGGCGGATTTCCTATTCGCGTCCATTTTTCTAAAATACAAAATTACCATATGCCTCCCCCTGGACCCGATTCGCCTCTATTGCTCCCTTGTTGCGTGAAAGGACGATAATCCGACTAACATAATATGTACTTTTTTTGACCAACTCAACTTTATCTTTACTGTTTAACTTTTATATTGGCTATAATTTGTATGAAAATTTTGCTACAAAAGTTTGTTGTTGTAAAGCCATCTATCTATCTGCTTTTGCATGAGTAAGCCGGTATCCATGAAATTACTTTCATAGGTCCGCGTACAGTAGTGATACTTGTGTCTACACCCATCGTCCTGTCAGCAAGTTCACATCTAAAACGGCCGGTAAGGCAAATCCCACCTCTGGGGTGTGGAACAGCCAGGAGTAGCGGTCAGCGCTAAACACTTCCGGCAATTACTTATTCCCACTGTTGTACCCAGTTCTCATAAAGGTTTATACATGTCATTCTTTATAAGACAAAGGATCGGATCGGGTATTAAAGCAAAATTTGTTAATCCACGATTGCTTTCTCAGCAAGGTAGAAATTGTACTAAGACTGCTACTATTTCTTTATACATTGTTACAATTGTTCTCAAAATTCACCTTGTCTTTGATTTTAAAATTATAGAGGCTTTAATTTACGTGTAATAATTATAATATCAACTGATATATAAGAATAGTTTTAGTACGAAAGTATTATGGGCTTTTTATGACTTATGTAAATATTTTAAGATTGGGAGATATGATTAAATAATCGAGTAAAAACTCATCATTTTAACCATTATTTCCTGCATAACATTTAAGTAAGATTAAAATATCATGACGTTTATTGGAAATGGTCATAGAACGAATTCGATGTACCCTTGCTAGGTGACAATTTTGTCGAAATAGTCTAACCTCTAACCGTCGTCTAACTATAACCGTTCTATTGGGCAAAGTCATTGTACTAAATATCTGACCACGCGCGTTAGACTTGTATGTGTTTATATTGCGAAATTCAAGAACAGCGGTTATTTGTATCTCTTAAATCAAATATTGTACAGTAGCTCAAAAATGAGTCGATACATGACGTAGCGAAGTCACAAAAAATGCAACGTATGTGAAATAGCTGACAAACTTGTGTGGCTCCCCATCTTTTTGTTTAACTCGTGTACAAGTTGACCACTAACCAACACGCACAAATACGACAACGTAAACCACGAAGCGATACGATAAAAACACCGAGCTTCGGTTGACTTTAAACGTTCGATATTTCTCTTAGCGTTATTAAATTGAGAATCATAATTTGGCTTAAGTCATTAAAAGTTCTATTATTATTAAACTGTCTGTTTATACTTGTTTTACTATGGACGTGAGTTTATAGTGCTTAACTATTAATAAGCTCGTAGCATGCGTATCCGCACAAGCACAGACTACATAGACAGAAACGTATAACATTCGAAGCTAACTTCCCGTCTTCAGACAAAAGAATGATGACGTCCCTCGTTCCGAGATCGGAATTCGCGCGGCAGAATGCGGAATGGAAGTTCGAGAGGCCCGCGGACGATCGCTATAGTATTTTATTAAATACCCTTTTATTTAATAAAATAATATAGATTGTAAATGTTCAATTCGTTTATGGGGCAGAGTGTCGATAAATTCGCTAAACGAAGCTCGCGCGCGCACGCCGCTATTCCGTCGAAACGCCGCGCCGAACGCTCCCGAAGCGTTGCGTCCCATCGACATAACCGTTAGCTCTTTTCAACTAACGAACGAGATAACCCCACCGCTTCCTGTATATGGCATCAAGCGACAGAGCGTCGCAATCGGTGCATTATTTCGTATTATCTTCACTCCTTCAAACCAGTGGCGGTACTACCATACAAGCCGGGCCGGCTTGCCCTACTAAGGAGTAAAATTTATAAATCTTAATTAGCACATAGTTACATAATTCTCGAATAAATTATTTTTGCGAGAATTATGTGCTTATTAAGATTTATAAATTTTACTCTTTGGTAATGTTGATTTTTGAGTTAATGATTTTGGCAAGCCGGGCTTTTGGGCTTGTATAGTAGTACCGCCACTGCTTTAAACTAATAATAATAAATGCAAATTTGTGTTAGCTGTTTTGTTCTTCCTTCACTTCACACATGGTTCGCAATGATTTTTCTAAAGCGATACATATATATTTTGCTTGATGAGAATGGCGTAGACTATTCGATTATTATATAAAGTCGAAATCCCATAAAAATTCCTCTACTCGTGTGTGAATAGAAAAAACCACGTTATAGTGTTGCCAACACACTTTCGACGTTTTCACACGTTTGCGGTAGTACTACCATACAAGCCACTACCATACGCGGTGGCGGTAGTACCATACAAGCCTAAAAGCCCAGCTTGCCCTACTAAGGAGTTTATTATTAATTTAGTGTTTTTTAACCGAAAATGATGTTGTATAACAAAATCTTACTAATATTATATAAATTAAGTTATTTTGTTAGTTTGTTCTTCTTTCATTTGACAACGGAGCAACAAATCCGTATGATTTTCGTATAGATATAGCTTATGGGATCACCACGCCAGTAAAGCAACGGTTTAGGTATAGTAAATTTTGTAGTACCATGTGCACTGCAAAATTGTTGGGACAATACACATTAGTCATTGGTTTGCTTATAGGCAAGCAACGTTTGGCATCCTTCGACTTTGCGACAAGTGCTGAAATGCTTAATCGGTGGTTCGCGAGGAAATTACAACAAAAAACATTAAAAAGAAATTACAAATTTACAACCATGAAGAAAAAAGTTTTTACCCGTTTTCCAAGTTGCCAATACACTTTTTATTGTTATATACTATTGTAATAATAATATTGAGCGTACTGCGCGCACTGATTATTATATACAGATTCAGCATAGTTAGAGTTTGTTAAATACGGTACAAAAGGCAAACGAAGAAAGACCCTCATGATGGTATGCGATCACTGCTGTGTATAGACATCTGCAAAATCAAGCTTTATGTCCTACTTATAGAGGACAACATAATAACATTTCGTTTTACCGCTAGACTTTTATATTAAGGATAATGGTCCCGCCATGTAACTGATTTTTCATAACTTAAACCGGACAGGAAATCGGCGTAAAGTGGAAGTGTTTTTGCTTCTGCGTTTCGTTCGCTGAGTCCGGTGGCCGGTGGCCGACCCCCTTCCGTCCCCTCCCATCCTACCCTCCTCCCCTAATCCCTCCCTCTTTCAAAAATTCCTCCCTTAAAGGCTAGCAA
>DWHO01001708.1:0-14744 GCA_018247575.1 Eurytides lysithous rurik | reverse complement strand
GTTGCAAATGTCCATGGGCGGCGGTAATCGCTTACCATCAGGTGAACCGCTTGCTCGTTTGTCAGCCTATTACATAATTGTGTTAGAGCAATAAAATAATTGTGTTAACGCATAAAGAAAATATTTTTTTTTTTAGTATTTTTTACTAATCTGTACTTCAAATATTTAGTGCTATTCTTTTACAATTAGAACAATCAATAAACTATTATTGATAAACATTTAAAGTTATTTGAGAGACTTAATTGAATTATCAATAATATATTTTTAAATAAAAAATGACAAATTACTTTAAACAAATTAAATACAAACATTTTCTACTAGATCCTAATGAATTTCTGTTTTTTAAAAGTTCCCTTGAACTTTTACCTACCTAATATCAATAAAATATATACGAGGCCAATGGTTCCGGAGGTAGAGGTTGCTAAGAATCTCTGGAAATCTTCCTTCCATTTAGATTTGTTAGTTCCCGATGATTTCGTAATAGCCAAGTTCAGGAATTATGAAAAAAAATTTGATTGAATCGAATTTCTGATCTGGATTCTCCGAAGAGTGTTTCTACTCGTCTTTATTTCGAATCTGTACAAAAATTATTCTATAAAAAATATTGAGGTTTATCGGACATTGGAGGATATGCGTGTTATGAAACCAACCAATCATGCATTTTCATTACCATCATAGGGCTAATTCAATTACAATAAAGGTGTTTTTGGAACAAATATAAAATTTGCGTGTTTAGAGATTAGTCTCGTTGACATCTTTAAAGTAAAAAAAAAAAAAAATTGCGCAATGAACGCCTTTATTTCAATACATAAGGAAGTGGACGTGGTTTAATTCTGGCGGTTACGTCAAAAATGTGATAAATTATTTATATACTAAGAAACATAACAACTGATCTATCCTATCTCGATTAAAGACGGATAAAATCAAGAAGATGATAACTTCATGTCCTCGATATCTCATCTTATCTCTAGGGTGAGACTCCGTGAGACTCCAAGGAATGTCCTAATTTCGATGCAGAAATGTTTTTTTGTTTCTCATAATTAATAAAAGTAAATCTGAACATTCTGTACTCCAAGGCCTCAATATAGATATTTTTGTATAGATCACACCAAAAATAAACATAAAAAATTAATGTTAGCGCGGGTGATTATGACATTAATACCAGTAATATCTGAATCCTTCCTTTGACCATCCATAAATTTTAAAACTGATTAAAACTGTTAAAATTTTTTCATTTTATCAGATGCATATAAGTATGACGTTTTAATTTTTAGCATTCGCGTGAATTAAGGAAAGTATGTAGAAAGAATTTTTAAAGACGTACTTAGTAGTAACTTAATATCATATATCTGTTATACGGTTAAAGAAATGTTTGGATACAATGTAAATGGCACCAAACTAGCTTGGAGCCATTTAAATATTATCATAACATGGGTTGCTTTGTCTGAGAAAGTAATATTCCATCATTGTTGCAGTAGTACCATTCAGTGATTTTAGAACTAACTACGAAGTTTTGAACTTTTATCTCTTGGCTTTGCGTTCTCGATTTAGCAATTTGTCAGTAATCTCTAAATAATTGCCCTGCATGCTGGAAGTGACAGAATAACTGGTAATGCTCCAGTACGTCCCTGGGCGGACACTAAAAATAAGGTTTATGAAGTATGTAATGTTTTACATTTTGTCTAGCATAAGGTGATCGGTGCCCTATTTTTTAATAAAAGGCTGCGCAGCTCAATTCAATTGTTGATACCAATACTCGTAGGTCACTTAACACCAGGGAAGTCACTTTTATGATTTTTAAAATAAATAAATATAACCAAATTAAATGCGACGTGAATGGTATAATACAAAAAATCTTTTTAATCGACGAAGCTTCGACCTCAGGGCAATTTTTATATCATATATCAAAAAATATTTTTATAAGATGTGATAAGCATGATTTTCAATTGTGACAAAACAGACACAAAATGCATGGTATCACATTCATTTGTCACTAAACTTTTATAGTTTCATACATGGCTTATAGTTGCCGACACGCTAATCATATTAGAACTCATGATATTTGAATGCAATTTTTCAGTCCCGTTTATAGCTCTATATTATGTAGATAGATTAAAAATATTTTCAATGGTAATAATAATATGCAATTTTTTTTCCGTTTGCTACACCATGTTTCAATACTAATTTTTCAGATATTTTTGTACTTTCTAAAATAATAAAAAATAATAGTCATTCTATTATATTTTTTTAAGTAAGAACACTATACTCTTAACCAGATGAAATGAGGTTGGATACTACTTATCCAAGATAGTTCCATCGTTGGAATGTTGCAACTCGTATCGGTTTTAGGTCGATATCGATGGCGCACTCTGATGCCATTTTGAGTTCCGTTGCACTGTCCCCTGTTCAGGAGTGGTTTGTGCTCGCCGGTGTTAGTGGCAAATTACAGTGTTCAGCTGCGGGCGCTTTATTGAAAATTCGATCTATCCGCCGCGGCGGCTGCGTTCGGAGATTAAGCGAGAGTGTAGTTTATGCGGGCGTATTAAGAAGCATATTCGTTTGCCAGCTCTATCGGATGGAATCCGTTATCCGGCGTCAGGTTACGGTCACGTCTATAAAAGACGGTGGCGTCTTCTTCACCATTTCATTTCGTTCGGGACGCCTGGTCGGCCGCGTGGTCTGTTTCTGCACGCGCCCCGGTGTCACTCGTGGTCGGTGTCCGAGCGCCTAGTCTAGTTCAACCGCTTAGGGTCCAGTGCTCGCGCTTGTGTTGTCGGGACACGGCTTAGTTGCATGCTACAGACGTAACGACGAAAGAGCCGCAGAAGATAGACGGTATTAAAGACGGTGTGAGATCTGAGGTACGTATTATAGAAGTAAAACAGCAAAATTAATTTAAATACGGGTTCAGTACGAGATAACATTGAATTACTTTATTACATGAAGAAGCATTGAACTTAAACTTGGACTAGAAATAGACAAGCCTTATTAAGGTTGTCCGCGGTCATCTTTGAATCTTCATCGGTCTCTGTCATTAAGATCTTAAGCTCGCTTAATCAGAAGTTACTTCTTATTACTAAGGACGTTACTTCTGATTACTAAATTTGATAATAATTAGGTTAGGGAAAGGTATTTTTTCATTAATTTTATTCCCATCACTCTTGTTTACATAGAAAACGACTAAACAAATTTTAAAAGAAATGACAATTTTTTATTTAGTTGATTTTATTATTAACTATTGAAAAAAAAAATCAAAAGAACTTTATTAAAGTTCTTTTTGGTATCAAAGGAGGGGTTAATTCTGAAAGGTATATTAATCGACTTGTAACGACTTAGAGTTATTCTAGTTTATTGTTATCTGTCAATTTGACTTAATAAACTGTATACATTAACTTTAGTATGAGAATTATTTAGTATAAGTGGGATCAAAATCACAAAAAGCTATTATTTTATCTCAGAATGCCTCCACCGGTTGTGATAACGGTGGGTAAGCCTCGCAAAGAGTAACCTCGTTTCTACCGCTAAGTATCATTTTATGTTAACTGGATAGTATTTGCTAAACCCGCTTATAATATAAAATGATAACATCTGATATGGAAATAAACTCCATAAGAAAGTGTTATGAATATTAAAGAAAATAGTAACATATTTTCCCCTATAAGAAAGAGTTATCATAGAGAGGACACAAGTATGGCTTGTGCAAATTGCCTACAGGTCGCATTAATAATATCGTATGGATATCAAACGGCTACGCTAATTTCAAGTACTAAGGCATGGTTAAGATCTATTTTGAGTTGACTTCTTCGCAGTTTCAGAATGCAAGTACTGGCAATTAATAATAAACATTAATAACAAAAACATTATACCTGTCATTTACTATGAAAATAAACTTAATTTTTCAATAATTTGACATTCGTTCAATAACTCGAAGCCTTATACAAAAGAAGTCTATGAATTTTAAGCTCTAAAGTAATAGCTTAAAAAGAGATAAGCTTTTGGTGCGCCTTTAAGTTAAAAAAAATTGTATCTAATGTTTTGCGATTTTAACGTACTCAACACTGCACTTACAGTTATCAGATAAAGTGACGGGGTAGTAAAATACTGTCTGCGTTAAAACAAAACGTCTTGTAAATTTATTCGCACGGTCTTTCTATCTTATTCTGCAATATACATAATAGTGTACTGGTTAGTATGTAGATGGTGAAATTATTGCCATTATTACTGTAGAATTATAAGGGGGAGACTCCGTCATCTTCAAACATCATATGCACTTGCTTACGATACCATTCGTTTTTTCTATTGTAAGTTTAGAGCTTTAGTGTTGCTATTTATTACAAAAGTTATAAATTTCTTTTAAATTATTCCATCAAACGATGTAATATAATACATAATACTTTTTTCAAGAAATCGAGCTATTTTGTCATATAATGGCTTTTGTTATATAAAATACGAAATGTGTATGAAGGTTGTTTAAGTCTGCCACTTTAAAAGATGAAACGTGTCTTTTTGTGTACCCAAGATATTTTATTTGTTTTAGTCGAATCCATTTAAGTACAGCAGAGATACAGGTACAGGCGACGTGGGTTAAGCTCCGGAAGGTCCACGACCTGTGGAATATATTTAGTCTGTTTTGGTGAATTTATTCATATTCATTATGCTGTTTAGCAAGTCTTATCCGGTAGTTCGTTACGTTAAAGTGTGTTTATGATTAGGTATAAACGCACGTATGTACGTACAAATGCATATGATTTAGTTTACAAAAGAAACTTACATATATCTAATAATATATGTAAGTTTCTTTTGTATATCTCACAATAAACATAATAATAAAAAGAACGTAATAAAAATCATTATTTTACTAATAGCTTCGGGGCCAATTTATTTGATTTTATGTTCCCTTATCCCTGTTATAGTTACAGTTAATATGTAGTTTTTAACGCTAAACTAATATCAATAAACATTTATCAGAGAATGATGTGAAGCATTATCATCAAAAGCTTTTTGTTACTGTTGCGATTAATAAATTAGAAAACATATTATAATTATTGTCATGGGGTTTTATAATTCTCAGTTAAAAATACTACACAAGAAAGAGCGTAAGAGCAAAATTAAAACCTTTCTTGGAACAGGTTCTCAAGATGAACCTCTAAGGACACTCTACTCCTTATAAAAATTTTACAATCCCCTCAACCACTATGAATAAGGCAGGGAAAAATATATATTACTTTTACAACTGTCAAAAAATTAATTTAAATTATTGAATTATGACTTTTAACACTAGTGTTAGAAATATATAATGAATATAACAATAATAAATAAAATAATAAAATTATAGGTTTCATATTTTTAATCTGCAAGTTAGGAGAAGTTACAAATTTCCATCACAATGAATGATCAATGAAATGACGAAGTAAATCGTTGAAATCTTTTACTCGCCTAGCTTGTCTTTATAAGAGGTTTCGATATATTCTATAGTAACTTTATTGTATTTAGTTGAAAATACTTGCATTATAAAATTAGCATTGGACCTTTACTATAGTTTAATGTGACATTAGATAAATTCCACAACAACTATAAAATTAAGTGGTAGTTCCCATTCCCTCTGGGGCGGTACGACTGCATTTGCTGCCAGTTATTTCACCGTCAGGCAGTAAATTTTGAGCACTGTGATCTGATTTAAAAGGGCAATGTTGCCAGCGAAATTACGGAGCAAAGGGATGTAACGTCGTAAATTTCCGGACGCAGCACAGGGCAGTTTCAGATTCTAGGTGGCACTGTGCTTGTGGGAAATAAGAATCGCTTATCGTGCGTATAACTGGCACACGACTTGCTTATCACGTCGTTTTATTTAATAATTTTTAAAAAAAGTAACTGAAAATACTAATTGATTCAACATAAATAATTTGATTTGATTCGTCACTTCTAAAACGAATCCATCAAGATAAACTCTAGAGTCAATATCATTCCGTAGTCAATATCAATATTATGATTTTGCATTTGACAGGTGAATTTAAAGTGATGTGCAGACAATAGCGATCAATGGCCGGTGACGTCACTCGTAACGAGTGTCGTAAGTTGAGTCGGAAGAAAAAACTCGCCTATGTTAACCACACGCGTGGGCGTGTAACCAGTTGGGAGGTTTTTTGCCGACAAGTGCACATGGCCTTGACCAGTCACGCTGCGCCGCCTAAATTGCTCATTGAACGACCTACTTATGTTAACAATATGCATCCATATTATGACGCATAAATATATGTGACAAGAAACATTTCATAAACTACAATTATTTTACAAAGTGCGCAGGTTTTATTTGTGGTAATATATAAAATGAAAGGAAATCACATATTCTTTATATTATGTACTGTTCATACACTTTCATATATTGTTAGCTGTTATAGTTTTTATTGTTGTTTTTAAAAATGATTTTGGTCTATTTAAAAAACCACATTCACAGTCAAATAAACTATATATAGGCCAAAAGAGGTGTACTCTTCTTCGGATCAGATCAAAAATAAAAAAAAAGTTGTCGGCATGAGTTAACGATGACATCAATAAAATCTTAGTCACAGTCTGTAATTTTAGTTACAGACTGTGACTAAGATTTTATTGTGATTATGAAAGATGCTAAATATACAAAACGTCAAGAAATAAAAAATAATTGTTCCAGTGTCGATAATCTGTTTTTATTTAGTAGTAAAATAGAATTCGCGTAAACAGAACAAAGTAGAAATTATTTTGGTAAATTTTAATTTACAGCAATATGTTTTCCGATATTGTATTTGGAATGTCATTTCTCCGAGCAAAGCTGCAACCTACTCGTACAAGCGAAACTTCGCGACCTAGATCACGTCATGGCTTGAGAATGTTACGATCATAATGTGGCTCTTTCTTAAAAAAAACTTACTTAAACATTTTCACTTTGCAAAAAACATAAACGTGAGTATGCTTCAGAGCTTTAGCACAGAATTTGGTCAAAATTTGATTTATAAAACGACAAAGAAGAACAAGTTTTTTATCACATAATTTATATTACGTAGTATTTCCGTTTTGGTTTCGGTTTGGGACAAAACTCGGATGTAAATTAATATAACTTATCATTCGACGTTTACCTAATTTAGCTTTGCAGATCGTGGAATAGATTACGTCAAATACGACTACATCTTTGACCTCGGACCTTGCGTCCAATACGACCGCATCTCATATGTTTGGCCAAATTGATTCCTTTCGAATATTGTCCGTTCCGTACGATTTCCAGATGAGTGCTATATCGACGGCGGTATGTAATTGCGGCGTGCACCGTGCACGCGTTCATAAAGCCCCAGTACTTTCCCCCGACCCAGTGCCCTCTCTGCGGGGCCGGCTGGCCCACAACGTTCTTACGATTCCGTAATGTCGCGTATTTTATTTGAGATTTGCCGTGGCTCATTACACTTCCCACGTACAGTTATGCCTAATGATAAATCTCGACGCCGACGATTGTCCACTCCGATGTACCGCGGCGTAATTGATCGCGGTACGCTTCTGAGCGTGCGTCGCGTCCCGATGTCGTGATAGGCGAATTTGTACATCGCATTGCGCTGATTTTAGCGTGCAGATAGCTTACGCGATAATGATAAGAAATTTATATCATATTACGGTTTTTAGAATAGACTTTTTATGTAGTTTGTACGTGACGTTATGTGATTACGAATTTTTCTATTTAGACTAATAGTGTCTATTCATCGACCAAATGTCAAAATATATACAATAAATGTCTCTAAAAGATTGTAGTGAAATTAAACTTTTTTATTAAAGTTTATTACTCGATATTTTTTTTATAAGTCCAATGAAAGCGTTAGTTTTCTTTTTGTTGCATGGGATATATACAGTTTATTTTGTATTGATAATGTATTTATAAACGTTTTATTGGAAAACTAATTCTTGCAATAACGTTATAAGTATTTAATGGCTTGTCATCTAAACCCAATAAGCATAATAAGTGACTTTTTCCATCGTTTATAATTTACCTTATAAAAACATTAATATCAGTACCGTTATAATTCACAAGACATTATAAAAAACAGTAATGTCCTTCTAGCTAAATTCAATCAGCCCGTTTCTTTAGTAACCTTGAGGTCCGCGTGAATTAGAAGTCAGTGTACTTATTTAATGAGTCATAGACCTGTATTCTGAGATAGTAGATGTAAGGATCATTTGTCTATTGTACTAATTCGCAAAGTCTATTGGGTTATATTTACATTAATTCTATATATAACATGAGTAGTGTTATTCGCAAAAGTAAGTCCATGTTAATCTTTTTGGAAAAGTCAAATAAAAAGAAATATGATTGAACGTGGTCGGTTATAATAGTAACAAAAACGCATTTAATATATACAATATTGTGGTATATATACATTAGAATGTGGTTTCTTATAGTATTTACAAAATTTCAATGAACTTTTGGTGTAAAGTTTATTTTGGGCCGACCGACGAGTATCTTCGTACATTGTCCTGGGGTCCCTCGCGTCAACAGCCTCGGACGAATGTGAATTAATAGGCGTGTAATTCAATCTCGTCTCCATTTCGCGTCCGACAGCGCTAGAATTCAATGATTTGTTCTGTCGCGAAAAAAATATTATAAAAACCTCGATCTTGGCATCTTCTATATCAGTGTCTAATACGTATGCATGTTCAATATTAACTTATGTATAATGAATGCAGATTTATAAATTCGTGTATAAGAAATTCCATAATTATTATAATACTGAAATTATTTGTTTAAATTCCATATAATTAATAAAGTGAATAAATATCAAACGAAGTGAATCTTGAGACATATTCACAGAGAAAAATTCGTTTTCTGCCGTAGCCAATTTGAGACTACGATTAAATGCTACATAGACAGCAAGGAATGTTTAAATAAGCGCGAAGTGTTGATATAAAATGGCGTGTAAAAGCTGATGTTATTTTTTAAATACAGGTAACATGAAAAAACTTGTTTCCTAAACAAGTGATGAGTATTATGTCGAATAGGTAAATTATTACGTGAGAGCTACATTCCACCACTTTTTTAATCGACTTCAAAAGCAACTTGATCGATTATTTAAGCCATGAGCCAAAAAATTGAAAAGGAAAAACCATTGCTAATTATTTGAATTTTTATGATAAAAAAGGCCAAGCAAAACAGCTAAGAAAAAAAAAGCTAACATTTTAAATATTTTTTTAAATCATCAGAATGAGTTGTGAATTGGTGAAACGCGCAAAATATGTACATAAAATTGAAACGAATTGAGAACGTTTTGATGACTTTTATAAGCCAATCAAGATTTGAACTTTCTTTATATTTGTAACTTAGAACCAAATTACCATCTTAAAGCGATGGTATCATATCTCGTCCTATATAAAACAGCAAGCGCCTAAGAGAGCAGTCAGACAAAAATTGCTGTCATTCCACTCAATTTGCTTTTCAATGACATAAACGCCATATAGAGTCGAGAATGAGAATGTTGGACTAAATCGCTACGGAGTTGTCGTTTATGTTCGTTGGGAGCATATTTTTATAATTCGGATAACAGTAAATTTTCTACAGTGAATTTAAATTTCAAATGAGCATGTTTTGCTTTTAAAGCAGAAATTTTCCAGATTGCACATATAAAAAACTTTTTAAATATAAAATGGAATTGCTATTTACGTAGTTCCATGTGGTGGTTGTTCATTTATCGTCCCACTATTATACGAATGATTTTTATTCATTTTCTTAACGGTTGTGCCATTTGACGAAAACGTAGCAAATATAACTTTCACTGTGTTCGGATCACGTAGTGAGATGGAAGAAACATTAGTGGTGTATTGTCATTTGTAATGGATTTACAACAGTGTCCCGATCGTGATTTGCGCGTGCGAAGCCGCCTCACGTAGCTCTGCGACCCACTAAGGTGATGAATAAACGAGAAAGTGCATGCGTCGACAACATTTCACGCTCGCATCCAGTGGGTGGACCAATCGTCTAATGAGCTGAAATTTTGTAGGTTAAAACAGATTTATTACGTTAAATAACTTAACATTCTTATAAAAGTCGCATATTTTAAATATAAAAAAAGTAAAATAAAAGTATAAGATGATATAAAAAGATATCTCGAAAGCTATTTCTAAGGTTGAGCTGGAAAAGTTGCTTAGCTATGGCGAAAGTTTAGTTCAAGTCTGATGGCCATTTGCGTCGCAGGTCGTGGGTTCGACTCCCATCCGGGACAATTTTTTGTACAGATAACAGATAATTGTTCCGATTTTCTGCGTGATATTTATTTTTATAAAGCACCTTTATTACCCATGATATTTTTTAAAACAGGGCCAGCTTTTTCTTTTACAAATATAAGAAGAAAATACAAATAGAAAAATAGAAGAAGTTCCAATAGGTCTAAAATCGTTAAAAAAACTCAAATCAGTTTAAGCATATAGCTTTGTGAACATTATGGTAGAGGCAAGTAAAATAAGTAGCTTTTAGTGATTAATAAACGCGGTTTAATCTAAAAGACAGACGATAGGAACTCATCCGAATTTTATATCGGATTGCAAATTTCAATGTTATTATATACTATTGGCTTCTTTTCTTAGAAAGTCGTAGTTTCTTATACGAAAGAGTATCATTGCTGTGGTCAGAGCATCACGAGATCTATTGACGCGTGGCGTCGCTTGAGAACCGTGCCGGTGCCGTGTTGCCCTCGTCGTCTTATTACTTATTTTCTTGGTCAGAAATGTCGCATGTTCGAAACAGTTAGAGCGTGACATTTAGCACAGTGGTCACAGATATTTAATTTAAGGACAAATCGTATGAAAGCCGGATATAGTAATTTACAGCAAAGCCAAGAAGCTTATTTGGGACTGATTATTTTACATTTATCAATTAAAAAATATTTTAGATGAAGAAAAAGTTAATGTATCTCGGCCTTAGCTTTCAAATAGTATAGTCTAACGTATAGAGCATTAATTGTCATATGTTGTAACAAATTTACTGTATTTTTTAAGTGACATGTATGCATTCTTATACATTGATCATAAAAATTTATCATTTGATGTAGAATGCTATTGAAAAAATTGTAGAAATTAAAGTTTGTGTTTTGTAAATAGAAACTCTAACTTCTTAGCCAGAATTTTCTTTATACCAACACAAGACAATACTTAATAGACAGAAATGAAAAGAAAAAACAATGTAAAAATACATGAAAGATAGAAAGCTTAACAACTCATAATAAACGCAATATCAGTCAACGTAAATAATCATGTCTTAAATCGCATTGACGGCTCAGTGAAGTAAACTCATTGGTTATAAATGTCATTGTTTAAAATTCGTGTTTCTATCAAATATGACCACTAAAGTCATTGCAATTTAATTTTGCAAAAAGATCAAAAAAGTGACAAGCCTCTAATATTTTTTACACCACTTGATTCAAAACTTTTCCGTCGGGAGTAGAATAAAGATAAAAGGAATATTATATTAAATTAGTTTAAAATAGATCTCTTTAACTGAAACGATGATACTGTGATTTTTTTTCACTAACAACGTGTTGAATAGAATCTTCGAACGCCTTTCCTATAAAATTGTCAAATAAAAAATATGGAACCCTTTTATATTGAGTGTGATGATTACTAGAACTCGCAATTTACTAACAAATCAGATGGCGTAAGGGCCTGAATAGACAAAGACGAGCGCACGTTAGTATATTCTAACGAACTTCAATGCGTATAAGGAAGTCGGTATTAGTGCAAGATTTTTTCTTACCGATGGATTCCTTCCCTGTAATCTGAAACGGGCCGTGTGGTTAAAATTGCAACCGCATCTATTATTTTTATCCACAAGAGCAACGCACGGGAATAGATAGTTCAATATTTCATAGTATTTCTCCATTGAACGATGCAATTTGCTTCAAATACAGCATTATTATTTTCTTAATAAAGCAATATTATAGTGGCATTGAACTTGAATTTTTTGAATTTGTGCTGTGATAATTGTAAATGTAATTTCTTTTGTAAGACTTTGTAATTTTCTTTATTCAATTTAAGTGTCATTAGAATTTTTGAACGGTTATATTATAACGTAGTGACTTAAAAATGCGAATCATATTGTTATAACATTTATACTCCAACTTATTTTGCTTCCATCCAAAAATTTTGTACACTAAAAGATATAGATTTCACTGTTACAGGTTTAAAAGAGTAATTAAACGGCAGTACAGTAAGTGAAATAAATAATAACGTATAGTAAATAAATCGCCTATATGAGTACATTAATAGGATTAAAAATAAATATAAAAATAATATTAATAAATTATCGAACGTTCGAAGAAAAAAAAACTATAAATTAAAAGTAAAATACATATCGGCGAGTGGACATCGCTGCGGTCTTGCTAGTTACATAATAGTGAGGACGTCGTGCAGTGCGGTCAGCGACCGGAGCACTTCCCCGTCGGATCAGGATCCCCACGGCTCCCGCAGTTGATCGAAGTTCGAAACAACGTCGATATTATCCACGCTGTCAACGATCGCCGAGACAATCGGAATAAGTCACGTTGTCGTGTGATTGTTTCGCAACTATTCAAACACGGACGTTACCCCGTGATAAGAAAGCATACAATTGAAGGAAATCTTTTTTGTTCCATTTTTGTACACTTGCGTCTAATTGCAGCGTTCTGTGATTTCAAAGCTTTATAAGCAACGCAATGTATCTTTGAAGACATAAGACATCAACGCAATGGTGATTTTTGTCAGTTTCCGATATTCGTGTATATTGAATAACCCGAATATTGAAAATTATGAAATTTATTATATTACGAATTATTTATAGAATACTTGATTGATGCATTTCATTAAAATAAAATATATGTTTAAAAATCTAGTCAAGGAGTAAGCAATATGACATTTTTTTAACATTGCAAACGGTGCATTATTAGAAATAAAATCTTAATATTTTAATATGTTACACATAGATATAAAAAAAAGCCAATGGGAAACTGTACCTGTAATAACATAAACATTCGTTAACTTAAAATTGACTTATGAAAGTGACCATTACCAAAATGTATGTCACAGTGACTTTAGAGAATGAAGGTGAGAAATCAACAGTTAATTAGCAAGCTTTCTCATTCACGAGCACTATTGATCGAACAGAGGCAACTCTATGTTAAAACAAAATTAAAAACTGATTGTCTAACCTAGAATTTTTTGGGTTTATTAATTTTCTGTTTATTCGTAATCAAAGTGGCTAAATTTGGCGCGATAGCATGTTAGGGCGTAGTATTCTGTTGTTTGCGAAAAGAATTCTAACGGGACACTTCCACGTCGACTGTTCGAATTGTAATCGCATATCGCGTGGCATCACTATCTTAGTGACATTTAAGATAAATTCGTAGCCGAGATTGAACAATGTGGTAAATTGGTTTTTAGTCCAAAGGTAAAATTGTTTGCGTATATCAGCATTTCTCAAGCAGATATCAACATTTTTTGCTCACATTTCGTTATTTCTTAAATTTTATTTACGCTTTGCTTTTATTTTAAATTAACCGTTTACAAACACTGGCACCGTTTATAAGCTGCATTCTTAAATACTAAGTGATTCCTCAGAGCAAGCGTAAATAAATGCGTCTGAGCACATTGTTTTATAACATTACCGTAACATTAATTTAGCTAACGGTTTAAAGGATTACAGTAACTTACAGTAACAACACTTAAAACAAACAAAACTTTATGAAACGCTAAGTTCATAAAACCGTACTATATATTAATTTAACGTAAAATGAAAGAAGGAAATAATTGTAATATAACTTCAGTGAACTTGTACCCTTGAAAATATAATTCAAAATATTTCAAGTGTATCAAATTTCTGACTACATAGGTATAGATATCAATTTGCGTTCAAGTTACTTATATGAAACCTATAAATATTGCAATATTTTTTTTTTATTGAATTCAGTGATAACTTAATTCTAGTTCTGACCAGTTTAATAACACATAGGCCTTTATTTTCATTTAAAGAACCTCTAACTATCATCATATTGTACTATAATCGCCAACAAGATGTAGATAATTTTATATCGCATAATCTGAGTAATCCACAACTGGTTTAACAAGGCATATGTCTGCCCATAATAGTCACTTCGTAGTTGACGTAACGTAATCTGGTTTATATCAAATTAATGCTCAACTCCTTAGTGTCTTGTCAATATGTTCTTTCATCGTAGTTAAACATTGCCTAATCAAGTAACATATGTTTTTATGTTGTGGCCGTGCTTAATTGAACCATTATTTAATGCATTTTGTTTTTAAGTTGGTTAATGAAATTTAAAGTGAATTTTTATCTTTTCTCAACAATCCTGTTAAAATTCAATGTTTTTTTTTACGACAGTACAAATTAAAATTAATTTTTAACCAACTTTAATTCTTGTGATGATTTTTTTTTGTGTGCTTGTTACATAGAAATTTTATTTGTATTGGACCTTAAACTGAAAATGCACCAGGGATCTTTTAAAAATTAAATAGGAAGTATACGTTGAACGTATAACGTATATTTATTAAAAGTTTGTGTTCAACAACTTATTAAATAAGCGCTTTTTTTATTTATTGTTAATAGCGGTATTATTTATTACCAAAGACGCATTTCCACTTTAAAATGTTATGAATAGAAAACCTAAGAAAATGGTTCAATTACATTTAAAAATAGTAACAGATTAAATTACTGTTTTACAAAAAAAAAAAAAAAAAAAAGTACGTATCCG
>DWHO01001707.1:0-14749 GCA_018247575.1 Eurytides lysithous rurik | reverse complement strand
CCCCCGCATACTGATGCATCATGGTACACGTGAAAGCCACAAATTCTTGCCAAGCTTTTTCATAGAGCCTACGTCATGTAATAAAAAATTATCACCGGGCACGGAAAAGCCTGTGTTTTAAAAAAAATAACAGTTTAGATTTTAATGCCATAAAATGCATATTGCGAGCGAAATGTGTGCACCGCACCGTCTATATCATAGCAACATACTACCAACATCATTATCTGTTTTGTGATTTTACAGGTAATGTTATTATCGTTTTATCGTTAATGGCCAGATGCTTAACTTCCGGAAAACTTAATTACCGACTACGAGCGACTAGGTTAAAGCTACTTTTACCAATTACCTGGGTCGACACAACTCACGATGTCAATTTAACACTTTCTACAATCAATGCGTCTCTGTTATAAGATCTAAGAAATGTTAACTAATAACAATACTACTATCAAATGGTTAAGGACTATAAATTCGTTTTGAGATTTGTTTTATAACGAATTATAAGTTCCGCACCATGTTCAAAAATTATCAAAATGTTAAAAACTTGAAAGACTTAATTTCAAAACTAAACTTACGTTACAACATTTGGTATCGGAATAAAATAAAATGCTTTAACTTTTTCACATCAATGCTAAAGAATATAATTTGGCATAATATGGTTATTTAACTATTAATCATGTTTACGATTCATATCATGTGGTTGCTAACATTTGAAAGATAGTAAAGGAATTCCCAGTATTCAAGTATTGATCGAAAAACACGTCATGGCTTTTACTAAACTAGTTTCTGGGACATCCATTGAATGTAGAGAGAATCACATACACTTGGGAGATTATCTTTTTGCCGAAAAATTTGTATTTAACAAAAAATTATATTTTTTAAGTAAAGTACGTAAATAATTTTCTTTATAGTATACCTATTTACTTTAATAAAACACAATACAATAATATTGAACATTTCCTTAAGAAGGGCTGTGTAAATTAAACAATCGTAAATAATAAGTGACCACCAATAATCTTAATCTAGTCTGACGTAGATGCTTTCAACCTTTGCGGCTCTATAAAGCTTTATCGGAGCGCTCAATCCGTGGAAATACTAGTTTCCACGAATTAGATAGACCCCACATCCTGCGAGGTCCCGCATGAGGGCATGCATGTTGTGTCAAAATTTTGATTAAATTACTTGGGGACTGTCGTCTATGGACAGTCGGGGTCCGGTGTAAGGACCTGAACCGCGATCGTCGTCAACTGTTGATTGGCAAGTACCACCAATAACCTGGCGTGGTACGACTTTATGTTAATGCCGTGATCAACAGCTGTTGAGACTGAATAAAGACATTATTTAAGAATAGTCCTGCAAAAGGAGAAATGTACCCAACATAGTTTCAATCGAGACAAAAAAAGGACTAATAATTTAATTTTTTTATTAAAAGTACTTTTAGGATATATTTCCATGTAAAAATCTTAAACATTTTAGAATTCGTTTAACGTACATCGAAATGATAATAACATTTTATTTCAGTTTGTCATAGTAAAACTTTAAAAGATTCCATTATTATGATTAAATATGTTAATTAAGTAAATATCAAAAATAAAATAAATGTATTCGCTCGATTAGTGCCTAGATCATATGATAATTCGTAGCAAATTCGTAGCAAAGCGCTACGATTGCTCGCCGCGCTCACTTGCGGGTCACTGGCACTACTCGGCCACTGCCCTCGGCTTGCTTAGATACTTCTAATGCTGCAGTTTTTTTTTTATACTGCCAACATTCCCACCGGCTTGAGTTTAAACCACTTTTGCACTCACTTGCCCTGTTCGTGGAAACTTCGCGTAATTATTATTATTCTATGGGATTGTAATAAGCAGTTTTTATTTCGTCTCAATAAACTTAGACTTTGTATGTATTTGGATTTTAAATAATTTTAATATTGTGCTTTGCACGTAGTCTTGATGACAGTAATAAAATAGCCTTATTATTTTATGATGGGTATTAAGTTTTCTTTATAATAAGACTATCATCTGTGTAGACTTAATTTGTTACGGTATTTTTTCAAATTTAGTACGTCTTTCATTTTAACCGTTAATTTGTTATATAATCTTTATTAACAAGTTAATACAATTGGTAGAAACAGACGATTAAGTCAATTCCGAAAAAAATTGTGAAATTCTGAAAAAATATTTTGTTTAATTATTGCTTATTATATTAATAGGTGAGAAGAAAACTTAGTACCTTTTAACTATTGAGTTGTAGTTTATATTACAGGGTTAAATAAGAAAATATATTTAAGATAGGCAAATACGTTTATTGTTTATACTATAACTGTCATAGTTAAAAAGTATTATGCAATAAATAAGCAAAAACAAAATATACTCTGAAGAGAACCTCCTTTGGTTGATTACGACCACTAGGCTGATGATTTAATTCTTGATTCAGATCGTCCCTTCATTTGGTTGGCTAAATTTTAACCGAGATATTTTATAGTTTCCATTTAATATGGAGACTATTATGAATATTATAATTTCGTGAACAAGCGAATTTATAACAATATGTAAATGACATATATATAAAATACCTTTATATTCTTACTTTATATTATTGTAAAATTGTAATCGTATTTATGTAGACGATTACACTGGGAAACATCTAGATGCGTCTGTGAATCACTTTCGCGAGTGAATGCGCGTAAGCGTTTCGAATTGCATTTAAAGTGCAACGCCCCGGTGAACTTCATGTAACTAAATGAGCCGACCCATCCGCTCTACATTTATACTCGTACACAAGCGTTCCATAATCATTCACATGATTTCCCTAGACTACACACATGTCGCTCAGATATCCTGAAGCTTGAACTTATCCAATGACGCCTGATAAGAATAGTACGTGGTAAAAAGAGAAAATATTACGCTTCAACGTGTATCCTTTACGCGACAGTGTTCTATGGGCTAGTGGGCAAGTTTTATTAGCTCACGTCCCATAAGGCGTATTTTGCCTTAAGCGGGCGTGCGCGTTCGCTTGTTTTTTGCCATCTCGAGTTACAGGTAGGTCGTTAGCGCGGCAAGCAATGCACATGCGACTGGTATCTAAGCGGGCGCTCTGAAATAGTCGGGGACGGGATCTATTTCCCGGGCAGCTGCGCGCGTTCGTTGCCCCGACGCAGGGCGTTAGAAGTGCAACGTACTCGGCCAATTGCCGTCGCGCCAGCGCAACACTAAACTTGAACTGCAGGCTATGCGCCGTGCACCTCACCTTCACCGCTTAGAAAGCAACAGCTAACGCCACACACTCGCCTCCGGTCGTGTGCAATGATCGAGTAAAAGCGAGAGCATTATCTATCCACTTTCGTAATTGCCTGGGGCTGTGTTCGCTATTCGAGAAAATCGTCATTTTTTTATTTCCCTGCTTTCACTTAGCCTTACCGATCCTTACATCCCATACTAACTAGTATTTTGTATCAAGTGCGTTTGCTGAAGCGTGTATATTGTCAACATCACGATAGTTTGCATTAATTTTTCGATGCGAAGGATTATAACTAAATAATAAGGGAAAATTATAAATCACAATCTTACGTAGGCAGGAAGTAATAAAGAAAATCTACTGAAGAATAGACTTTATAAACCGATGCCTCAATACTATCAAATTTGTTTGTTGTCTAACCAAAATGGTGATCTGTGATCATTTGGATATCATCGGGCGATGTGAATGTTGCTATCAATGTATATCACACACACATACACAGAATAAAAATATTTATATATATATGTCCAGTGTTATGACTTATAGTGTGATTTGGCTTGTACGAAAATACTCACAGCTATCGATATAGCAATCCAAACCTGTCAAAGGTTTCCAAAACAATTTACGTACTATAAATATTGTTAACATTTGAAGATATACAAAACTATTGACCCAGATGAATGGATATGGAACATATCTTTGATTTGCTGAAATGTTCAGATTTGCAATTCATCGCCAAGAAATTTTATTGTGTTGAAATATCTATAGTTATAAATCGTTTATTTTATATTTATATTATAAAATAAACGATTTTTTTATAAAATTATAGTTAAAAATACTGTTTGAAGACATCGTTTAGATTTTTTAATATGGCACAAAACACTTCACGTTTAAAAAAAAATTATACTACTGAATATTTTTTCAACAAGAACCTAAGTATTAAATACGACTTCAATGTTAAAATTTATAAATCATTAATTTATCAGGTACGTACCAGAGGGCAAAGAACTGAGTGACATTGAATAACCTTTTAATGCACAAAAAATAATATTTAATAACGTACATTGTTTCGATACGACCTTTGTATATGGATTTGTTCGCGCTAAACAATGCGCTTGCACATTCAACCTCTTGCACTAACATACTGCCCTGGTACCTTATTGCATTAAAGTGCATGGCGTAAGAAATTTGTAGTTAAAAAATAAAATAACTAAAAATCTGTTTTTATCATTGTTGATTAAGTAAGTAACAAAAAAGTATATTTATAGATATAGAAAAATAAACAAGAAACATGACTCAAATTATTTACTAAATTAAAAACGGGTCTCATCAGTTAATTAATGATATTTTTGTTTGTCCTGAAGTTGGTATAGCCGTTAACTGTTAATTTCAATACAATCTACCAGGCGAGCTGAATCGACGAGGAGATTGTTCGAAAGAAAATGCGCCTTGCATTCGCATGCATTTGGACAGAGTTACTGTTTTGTGCGAGTGAAAAAGAGACGGCGAGTGTCATGCGCATGTGTGTGTTAGTTGAGGCAGCATGACGTCTGTTGCTTGTGTATTTATAGTAAGAAACACTTCGAGTGGTCACGACTAACGAACTTCACGATAGTTTACTCTGCTTTACGTGTAAATAAATGCAATATGTAAAATAGAAAATTATACGAGGTTTAAGAACATGTTATTAATATATAATGAAATTAATTATTAAAATAACGTTTCAGATTTTACTATCATGTAGGAACCGCTATTATTTATTCAAATATATTTATACTTCTTATTGAAAAAAAATTCTTTTACATAAATGTACATAGTCTATCATTTTTAACATAACTTATTAGCAAATAATTTATCAGGTCGAATGCTCAATGAAAGAACGCTTAAAATGTTTACAGGAATTAAATCGTAATTTCTCCAATTCATCGCTCATTATTAAATATACAAAAAAAATAAACAGAGATCTGGCCATGCTGTCGTCGTTTGACGTTTACACTTAACAATGCACACCTGTGCAATGGACCAGTGGCCGATGCAGTGACGTAAGTGGCTGGAGCGACGCCGATATCGCCTCGCACAATCTGCCGCTCTGGTACCAAAGGTTCATTCAGCGCAAACCCTTTTAGGTCGGTGGATACTTTTAACCAATTTACTTCTGTTGTTTACTTGCGAAACAACATAAACGTTCTTTAGTTCATCTTGTCTTATAATAATTATTAACTAATTAAGTAATTGAACAGTTGAGATGATAGACTAAGCCTTTTTTTTATCTTAAACTTGAAATTATCAATACTTAACTTACAACATGCATAAATATACTACCAACTTAATAATAAAATATTAGTAAGTGTTTTAATCTTGTTATTATGTCCATATTTAGCCCATATTTATTTAGGCCCTACAGTTCGCCTACAATTCAAAACTAAAATCAAATGCTAACGAAAAGATCATCTTATTCTGTACGCAGCGGCTGTGGAATCCCTATTACTTACGTTTGGAAAGATTTTATTTTTAAACATGCGTCCATTGCCCTTCGTTGTCAACAAGACTTTTGGTTATATGGTAATTTTACACGTATTTAGTAAATAAGAAGCTATCTAAATTTCAAGTACAATTAAATATAATTTTCTTTTTTAATAATCAGACAGCCAACATGATGCATGAAAAATTTTGCTGTGACATATCTTTGTCTACTGTTAGGATGAAGCTAAGGTTTGTTACTAAAAATATTTGGTAATGCACTTTCTACGTAAAATTTTAATTCAACGCAACTATGCATATTCAATTTTTGGTTACTCGAGGTAGTGCTAAATGCATAAAGTTCCGTGGCAATGTGTGTTTCTACCTTCACAACGTCAAATGTTTAACCTGAAACGAATTTAGTTCCTTAATTATCTACTTAAACAACGCTTTTATTGATTGATTAAGTCTTGGAAAAATCTTAACTTGTATTAAAACATAGTGCTGACATGAAATATTTTGTTTACTGAAAACATTTTTCAGCCTTAGGGGAATGTCACAAAAGTTGTTTTTTTTTCTTCATTTTCTGTGTATAATAACGTTGAACGCGTAAAAAAATCTAGCGGAAAATAACTAACAATATTTGATAATAGACCAACATACATAAAATGGGATCACAAATATCTATCTCGTTCTAAATTCAAAGTCGTTGAGTATAAAAGCCGGCAGTGACAGTTCCGGGTGCATCCCGAGCCGGCATCGATCGACCGTGACCATGGCAACGCGCCGCTCCATGCGTGGGTCATGGGCGAGATCACTCGATACAACTATGATTATATAAGACTATGGTGCGTTGTTTGAACTGGAATATCGGGAGCAAAGCGCAAGTAAAATATTTAATATGAGAGTGCCTATGTATTGTTGGATTGGATTCGTTGATTGTTGGATCCTTTTAACCAGATGAAGTAAGGAATTTTATTGATGACAATATTAAGATGAAGATATTTCTTGTGAACGAACACCTGTATTTTCATTTTACTTAAAAAAGTAAAGTAATTCATATCAGTCTTATGAATAAATGAGATAGAACGGAGCATAATTTACATAATATTCCTTAAATTAAAAATAAACTTTGTCTTTAAAAACACCAAATATCAATTTGAAATGTTTGAGAGTTTTTTTTTCTGTTTATGCCTAGATTTTAACGATCTTTGTAGTTATGCGCCGTAACACAGCCAATTCCTTATCAATGACCTTCAGCACAAACGGTACGGAAAAACATGCAAATGTTAGAACTTGGCTTGCTGTGAGTTTCATTGTTTACTGATTTGTTTTGTTTACTTTACTATTGTTAACATTTTCGTCATGTTATTTTAATTGACTGATCTATTTAATAAGTACAAAATTTGTTGTCACAAATTAATGTGAAATAACTTGCGTCCAAGCGTCTCTATTATCTGCTTTGACATTTCTATTATATTAATATTTCTGTTCTATTTTATCAATTTCTGTTATATAATAACAAACATGATTATGATTAATAAATGATATACACATCTTTATTCTTGGGATCAACCGATTAACCCTCGTCATAACCAACCCAACATCACATACCTACTAACTGTTGTTACGTATCAGGTAACATTTAAAATGTGATACACAATAATGTTTGAATTGATGTAAAATCTATACAATAATAATATAAACAATTTTGTTTTTCATTTGTTGTTTATTTTATAGCCACATAAAAAGTACTATAAACGATATTAAACGCAGCTGCTACCAAAATATAGACCTGAAAATTACATAACCATCAAAGCAAATCTGTGATCCCGAGTGCTTATGCTTGTTTAATTATTTGTGAATCATAATATATTCATTGTTCAATAAAAGAATCCTTGAAAGGAGAATTAATAGACTAGAGATCGTCTCTGACTGCCATAGCATCCGATGCATTGTGACCATGAGAGAAATAGACGCTAATCCCATAGGACCTTCGCGTGTGAGTTTGCAAAAAAATTAAGTTTTGCGCGCAATAAGCCTATGTTAAAGGAAATGCCATTGAAGGTAATCGTATACCTTGCACAACTACTGGTATCTTAAAGCGACGTCATAACTGCCGCAATCTATATCAAATACAAAGTGAAGATGTAATAGTTTGAGTACCGAGTTGTGCGCTTATAGTATGATTCGATTGTAGTGAAGAAAAGAAGTCGAATAAGTTATGTGCCTGAAATCTGAGGTGGTTTATCCAGATCTATTTAAATTTTAAAAGCGGAACAAAGTGATGCATTGCACCTCATTGCTTCTCGGTACAATGAACTGCAATTTGTGCTATACCAGTTGGACTAAAAATATTTACATTTTTTTTTAATTGATCTATTGCATCACCATTGAAACTGTTGCCGCATATATGCTGATTTGTCGCCATTTCTTTTTCTTGACAATTAGTGATTGCATAAAGAAAAAAAATAACAAATCTATTATAAACGCTAAGGCTACGGAAAATTTCTTATGATACATTTGGGCATTGCGAAAATAATGTATCCATAAAAATAAGGATGTCATTTACATTTGAAACAAATGTTTGACGGTGTAAAGGTAACAAAGGCCGCAGTATTGACAATATTGTGGCGTAAGTACAACCTTGAACTCTGCCCATGAGCCAAAAAATCCTGATCTCCGTTCGATACAAACTCAAGCGTATTTTTAGGTTCAATTACGAATTGGGGCTGGCTGGGGATTTAGAAATGGGTCTATAATTTGTGCCGTGTCATTTTTGCAATCTATGGAATCCATCTGTATATAATTGCTTGTTACGAAACAATTTAAGTGTTGCGAATGTTGCGCATGACGCGCCGCGACCTCTAGCAAGGTTGCGAGCCACTTCCCTGTGTGCTCAATCGTTTATAACGTAAGTATGGCCAAGTACTCATTATATATTTGCTACGCAATACATTACAATGTAAACATTGTAATGTATTGCGTTTAATGTGGAAGCAATACGGAAGAGCAAATTTGGCAAGCAGATTTCCGTTTCAATCTATAAATTTTATCTTCAGGTGTAGATTTCAATGTTTAATTTTTGTTATTTCTTTCTCAAGTGTAATAAATTTTTACAAATAACAAATATATGATCCATATCTGTCTTTATACATATAACAGTACGTTTTACTTTTGACTTGTTTATTAAAAATGTCTATTTTTTATGATTACCAATTATTTACACCTTTATCCCTATTTAGCTTTCATTCTGTTTAAGCTCTAAACCAAAATTCAGCCATAGATATGTTGCAATTGCAACGCAATCATAGACAAAACCTATATTAGCTGTGTAATTATTAAATAAGCAATCACGCAGTGGTTATTCACAAAGCAGAGGTTATTTCACAAGGGCAAACGTACAAAAAATCAATTATCGTTGGCGTACTTGGTTTAAGTATTTTTCCACAAAATTATACAGACACAAGAAATCCTATCAGTAAAGGCCATATCGATTGGTATTGAGACTATTGTGATATATTATGATCCCCCGAAATAATTTCATTAAAAAATTAAGAACAAAAAAGAAAAGAGATCAATATTAATCAATGTTCATATTGGGTATGAAACTCTTTCCATATGTTTGACCTCGTATCCGATGTCCCCAGATATTATCGATAAAGGACACAGCGACATTGCGCGAAAATGACAACGCTTTTCTACACAGTAAATATACCATAAAAACACCATAGCTAAACATAACATTAATATTAAGAAACATAAGATTTAATTTATGAATACATGTTTATGTTATCGTGAAAAAGGACTTGTTACGTCAATCTTAAAATGTGACTTCTTTTATTGATTTGATATATTCCGCCAAATCGAAGGATTTTTTTAACCCTTATTTTTTTGTGTGATGGTTGTGTGAATAATTTATTTTATTATTTAAAGTTTTTCCATCGTCACTAAATGTTTTAAAAACAAAGGGATATTATTATAGATAGTTTATTATGTTACAAATTCTTACAATGCATTGAATATTTCTTTCTAAGTAAAAAAATCATATTGCTTTCGTAATAAACACAATATAAATGAATTCTCGATGGCACTATGGTAAATTTTCATACATCTATTTGTCACGGGGAAAATCTGAATAGATGTCAACAGTATTATATCAAATTAATTATATTTTTTCAACAAACGACATATTGTTTATTTACAAAATATAAAATGATAAAAATAAAAACTTGAAGCGCGCTTTATCTTATTTACACTTTAAAAATGATGATTACCGTGAACTCTGTGCCTTGTATAAGAAATTACCTAATTTAAACTCTCAGAAATATCTGCAATGATGTATTCATTAAGCAAAAAACTACGCATATGTACTAAATGCTTCAAAAACAAGAAGGACAATTGTAATAACACAATACATAGTGATAATTAGGGTACGAAATGTGAAAACCTATAATGATTAAAGAAGGAAATTTTATTATTAATATCTTAAATTTTTTGAGTCAGAGCTAACTTGAATGTTCTCGCAAAAGATCTAACGCCGTCAACGTTTCTTAGTAAAGCAACTGACTAAAATTAAAGACAACTCCACATTAACGCATCGCTTTTATATTATAGCATATCAGTGACGCAATCTACATTAAATGCAAATTCATAATAAAAGTAAATATAAAACATAAATAAATAAATATAATTAATGTTAATGCGTCCAACTATCATTTCACTATCTCAATATTTAGATTTACATGGCATAGTATATGAATATCAGTAGGAAGTAATTTGCTCTTACAGAAGGTTATAGTGATAACACGTAGCCGACGGTTGACTCTTGGTATATAAGTGGATTATTGTAAAGCAACATTGTTTATTATTACGCCATCTAACAAATAAAAAAAAAACAAAACAAGTTTTGAGAGCATCGCAATGGTCGGATATTAATAACGTCGATTATAAGTGTTGATGTTTATTTGTTTTTATAAAACCGTTTACATGTTTGATTCTTTATCCGTCCATAGTTTTAAATCTGACCTTGGCCTAATATTTTATAACTATAGGTTTAATACAGTTGACATTTTTGTGGTAATAAATTAAAACGTAAATGCATTGACAGTTTTATAACAGTTCTATTATTCAAATAAGTTCAAAGTTTCAAAAATAAAATTCTCTTGTCGAAATTCAAGCCCCAAAACAGAGATGACAGTGTCAAATGTAACAAAAAAAAAACAAGTAATGGTTGTTCAATTGAAAACAACAATCAATATAAAATTATAGAATATGAATGCTATTCAAAGCGTATTGAACTTTTTCAAAGAATGAATCAATTCATTAACTATTTATGGTGCTTTCGTACTCTTCACTGAATCGTGTGAATTATTATAATACAAACAGGAATAATTATCGCAATAAATACTTTTACGTGTTACGATATAGAAAATTATATATTCTTAATTGCTAATCCCAAGATTTATTTAGTTATGAAATGTTTAAGTCTCTAGTCTCAGTAATTGCTATCGCATTCCAAACATTTTAGCTGCGGTAACATAAAGTAGTGCATTGATAAAAAAAAATTCGGATGGCACGTGAGCGATGCATTAAACCCGTGTTCGATCATGATAAAAAACGCTCAACATAATGTTACAAATACACACATATAAATATACATAACCACAACAAACTTATCACGTGAAAAAAAATCAATATCCTGATGGCTTCGATTACATCAACAATTACATTGTATAATGCATAAATTGCACAGTCCAAGTGCAAACAAGTTCACGTTTGAAATGAAAAAGGCGTTGTCTGTAGCTGTTGTTGAGTGCGGAGGAAAAAACAGGCTGAATGTAAACACTAGTATAAAGTGAGTCACTTGACGGATCACTGACGGATTTCCAGCGCCCGTGGGTCCGAGCATTCAGGGTGCAGGGGTCGCGAGCACCTGCGCCCGCGCCGCTGACATTGCCAGATAAGATAGCGCTATTATTTTGTCACCGCTATCGGCCCAATGTCACAGTGACCTTAATGACATCGAATGACGCGCCGTCACCACGCGTTCGTCGCACTGACCTTGCGATATTTATCTAATCTTCCATTCGCGAAAAATTTGTTAGCGCGATTATTTTTTTTCGCTCGTGTGTTGTAACAAACGTTAGCGGATAACGCGCTCGTGGTCGTCTGTTTCAGGGGAAACTTTGAAATTATTCCCCATCGTGTCCGGGTTGACTTTTTTTTATGAAACCATGTTATTTTTTGGCATAATTTTGTCTCTCTCTCTCTCTCTCTCTTTAAATACGTCAACCTATCAAGTTCTAATTATAATTATTCGCTGTTCCATGACGAAGCCAACTTAAGCAAAGCCATAAGCTTTATTGCAATAAAAACGGCAATATATAAATAGCTAATAAAAATTGGTTGACAATTCTCATACAGTATGTAATCTATATCAATCCCTTTTTTTTACAAAATTAATAATAACATTCAACGTTCTTTTATTAACACAAGCTTTGTTCTTCAATTTTTTATTTGTATTGATTTATATTAATAGTTTTTATATTAAAGTAAACAAGTAAGTTTTGTTTAAACATTTATTGATCCATAATGTCTGATCATGCCTGCGTAAAAATGCTTCAATTACAACAAATTCATTTAAGTAGGTGAAGCAAAGAATTGAACCTATTAACGCGCAATCATTTGCACCTTCTATGACAGTGATTACTAGTGGTCTAATGCGGGGGGTCCCGTGGTCCACGAGAGACCCAGCGGGAGTGGTACTTATTTATTTGTCCTACATGCACAAAGGTGGACTAAATGCCAATAGCATTATCTGCAATCAACCTTTAGGTGGTACAGAAATAACTAGGTAGGTGGATATAAATATATTAATTTTCCGGAGATTCAAAACCAATCGAATGCAGTTATCGATTATCAGAAGTCGATTGAGTTTATTAAGCTGATCTGCATTCAAGTAACAAACGTCACTATAGTCAATTAAAAGAAAATTTAAGGCCTTGACGAGCGTTACTTTCGTTTTGCACTTGTGGCTTTATGACAGACTATAGCAACATGAATCTTTCAATTTAATGTCATGTCAATATGCAAACCGAGGTTTTTCACTTTGGCATTGTAGGAAGGTTACTTAAGTCCACCTTGCTGCCATTATAGGGTGGTACTCAAACGGATTACCAATCAGTTAAAACCTATCAGATCAACTCTTTGCAGCGATCAAATTAACCTCATCGAACACATCTGGATGGCTATCAATGGATCTCTGACTTGAAATTGATGATTATTGGCATAGGATTGATACGCTCATTTGAAGTCATTAGTAATAAAATTAATTGAAAATAAAAGTAGAGAAAGAATACCGGCTTTAGGGGGGATACCAGCTAAGATTTTATGTCAGTTTGAGGATGATTCACCGACATTAACAGACTATTGCCGCCCAGAACTTAAGAAGAAAACCATTCAAGAGCATTTCTAATCTCCAGATGTTTTGACGAATTTTGGAAAAATGGTAGAAAGGTAGCGGCAGGGGGTTCACCGAAACTAGAAGAATTTTAAAAGAGATCGCCAAACTTTATTTCTTGTAATCCACAAGAAAAAAGTTTGGGGATCTCTGGTCTATGATGTTTACATATACTCCTTAGTCGAAGAAAGTGTGTACCGCTTAGTGAAGAAACTCGCCATTTGAGGTAAATTCCCGTGAGGCAGCAATGTGCAAAAACTGCCGTATTCGGGTTTGGACAGCTTGGTCCCAAAGACATTATTGAAGATGAGGATATTCCACCATATGTCCTTTAATAATGAGCGTACTTGAATCTATGAACCATCAGTTCAGTTACTCAGTGCTGCGTTCGTCATTAAGATTGTATCAGAGCTCAGTGTTTAAAATATTTTATGAGGTCAAGGCCAAGTGCTACTGCGTTTTATAGAAAATGTGTCGTTTATCATCGGGCGTTCGACTTGCTTATCCACTCACTAAATTTATTAAACAAATTAAAACCCTTCTCTTTTTTATACTACTACTTGTATTATGATGATTATTGACACAAGCCGTGGTAACTTCAATGTTCTTGCTGTTGTAGCTTTTAATTCAAAATTATCGAGTAACCAGAGTTGTAAATTAGGTGCCGGTATTAACCGTTCTGAGTTCTTAATTGCTACGTGCTCTATGGTGAAAGACAACATCGTCAGGAATCTCCAAATAGAGGAAATAAATTGAAAAATATTGTCGAGATGTGTGGTGTACCGGGCTATGCCCTAATATCTTTTTTTTAAATCCAGGCGTTGAAGTATGAATATATAGTGTGAAATAAGCTAATCTGGCAGATCTTGTCTTATCGTTTTCGGTTAATATATAGAATATATAATGTAATGTAAATATAATAATAATATCTCTAGAGCTACTGATCCGATTCAAGTATAAGATTTAATTTTTTAAATTAAGGAAGCATCGTCGCCGTTTGGCGCAGATACAAAGCCAGTGTTTCTCAACCTTTTTTTTGTTGCGGCACATATTTAACGATTTCAAAATTTGGCGGCACACAAAAGTGCCGCGGCACAGTGGTTGAGAATCACTGCATTAAGGTATAATGAGACCACAAGGTTTAAATCTCCCATATTGTGATGTACATAGCTTAGTATCCTATATAATAAGGCTTAAAGTATGATGAACTTCTTCTTTTACTATAGAAACAGGCCAATCTACGGCTAAAAACTTCGCTGTATTAGGATGTCGCCAAACTATATTTACGTTGGCCTTTTTATCCAGGTTCCGTAGTACAAGAGCGGGTGCGGGTGCGGCAGCGGGTGCTGGACACAGCACCCTTCAAGAGTTATATAATAAATCCCTCTATTTATCTAAGCGGATTCATCTTATTCGAAAAAGCTTTAACGGGTATTTAAATACAGACTCACTTTGTCGTGACGTTGTTTCGTCTATGAAAACAGTTGAGATAAAATATTTATTTTATCTCCGACTGATTTTATCTTTTATCTTCGGTCGTTGTGCCACGCAGCAGTTCCCGCTGCTGCTGAATGGGCGTTCCCTCCCTATCCC
>DWHO01001706.1:0-14750 GCA_018247575.1 Eurytides lysithous rurik | reverse complement strand
CAACTAGTGAATTGGGTTTGTGGGCATGCCCACAGTGCCCACAACGGTGGTCCGCGCCTGCTTTTCACACGTAAATTTAAAATGTAAGACCGAGTTCTTAACGCACATTACCGGCACGAAAGTAAGTTGAGAAGTCGAACATTTTTATATAACAAACAAAGGTATCCGGCGTAGTTTGTTGAAACGATTAATTTTATCAAACAGCGATGTCATCAAGAAATGAGCATGGCATATGCATATGAAAAAAAACTTAAATAGGTAAAAGGACCTGTCATTATAACACTCTAATGGAGAGTATGACTATTGCCAAATTTATAGATATTAAAATGAATCTTTCGATATATCCAAAATGTAAAACCACATATTACGGCGCTATATAATGGTGAGAACTGTTTATTCCATTACATCCAGTTTCATAGCAATCCTGTCACATCGAAACTTAGAGTTTCGATGTGACAGGATTGCTAAAACTGTAGGAAATAAATTTAAATCAAATCAAAATATATTTATTTAAATAGGCGTTTACAAGTACTTTTGCGTCGTAATTTTTACTATTTTTAGGGAGAATGCAGTTATGTTCAGAAGAGCCAGCAAGAAACTCAATAGTTGCTTAGTCTTAATACAGTGTAATACCTATCCCACAAACGAGTTCATCAATCAATTTCTCCGATTTTGATCTACCAGAAACTCTTGAACATGTAATAAGCTGTATAAAAAATTACACTGCAATTTGTAACAAAAAAAAGAAGAAAATTTGTACTCCGAACATATATTGATAATATAAATAATGCGACTTATCTAAGGCGACGGGAGAAAACAAAAAGGACGAGCGGTGTGTAAACAGATAACGAAAACCAGTCCGATCTTCGCGTACTCCGAATGTTGGAGACATTCCAAATGAGCGGGGTCTAGTTGTTACAGGTTTCAAAATAGCTACAACGGGCCGTGATAATTCGATCCATTAGAGCTAACAGATGTCGACTCCATCGAACTTGTCGTGTGGCGGATTCGTGGAATTTTTGCATTCAAAACATTTTTGAACTTGTATATATATGTATATATATAGTTGTTTCTTAAATAAGATAAAATTCCTTCTCATTTACGGGTAATCTTGTTCTGTATTTCAAATAAAATCTTTTTAAGTTCACGTCTGTTTAACAATATAATGTTTGACCAGTCTGGAGAGTCAAATAACCACAAGGTATTGTGAATATACAGCACGTACTTACCTATTTTCCTTTATACAACAAATGCCAAAATTGTTGTCAGCTCCTCCTCTTTTCTATTATATTTATTATAGAAAAATTCACGTCTTTGGTTAGGGGGGGAGGTCATTCTATAACTACAAATAAACATTCACATGAGCGAAGCCATAGATAACAAGTAGTGCAGTAAAACAAAGCGGAACATCGTTGTAAGATGGGGGCAAGTGCCTGTACACTGAACGTTATGTTTACATGGATCGACGTTTACTCAAGACGTCATGTGCTATTTAAAACGGTTGCTAAGTGATTAACAGCTATTTAGAAACATTATCGCGTTCACCATCTGCGCACGGTAGATGGCAAAAGCAGGAAACGAAGTTAGTTTGGACGCAGGCCGAGCTATAAACAATGCGGTTCTAATAATAGAGGGCGCTGGTTACAGCGGGCGAAAAATAGAACGAAATATGTGGGGCATAGGTCCGCCTGCGCATCCGATGCGATATCGTCCAAACATCAAACACGTATAGACTGCACGCTGCGCGCATCCCATTGGATTAAGCATTTAATTGCGATCGCTCGATGTTCCAGTCGAACAAGTTATGGTCGGAAACGAGTTTTAGATAAATACCTCGCTCCCAGAAACCGGTGTACAATTTTCACTTAGTTAATTATACATTGTGCATTGATACATAGATCGCGTGTCAGTATAAGTTTTATAGGAATGAAAATAAATGTTTGTCTATGTATGCGTTTGTAAACTCTTCATCCGATTGTGATAAATTTTTGGCAATTGTATTGTATGTACGTAGAAACATCCACGTTTCCGGACAGTAAACATCGTTTTTTTTTGTTTACATGAGACCGCAATGTATGTCACGTAATGGATTATTTTAAACCAACGGTAAATTACCGAAAGTTTTCGTTCTAACACATATTTAGCTTGTGATTTTTAAGAAGGTAGGCGGAAGAAGTCGAAGTGTCAGTGTACTTAAAATAGGGACTAAAATTTGTTAAATTCTAAACTAAATATGCTATTGTTTTCGATTTGTTAATTATTCTTAAAAAAAAATCTGATTATTCTTAGAATTCTATAGGCAAAAAATTAAATTACTCGATAACCTGCGACATTATTTTATGACTTAATACGCCCTAAGCGCTTAATACGTGTAATTTTTTTTACAACATTTTGTTTCTAGTTGTGCAAATTACAGGTCATTTAACGCGTATCGAGAACTGATTCATTTGGATATTTTCAGATTGTTTATATCAACCGACAGCGGCGTTCATTACATCATCCTTACATACCTTAAAAAATTACCCGTGCAAGAAAAGTGTACCGATTTCGAAAACAGACAAACAAATGTACTTTCGATTGATCCGACCATCTTGAGTTTATGTTCTAAATGACTAATTGTTTAGGTTGAATTGGTCTCTACGATTATTTGGCCCTATAACGAGAACGGGAAAAAGTTTCAGTATAACTTACATAGGTCAGCTGCTTCTTTAGTTAAAGAAAAACAATTTACGGTGTTGAGTTCTCTATCGAAAACGACAGGACCATACTTGCTGGGTTATATATTCGCGTTGTTTGTCACCAGCGACTGTCAAACTGACACCGAGTGTGATTTGCCCCGCTCGCAAGTGAAAGCAACCCCAGCTGTTGCGTGGCGTTGGAAAAGTCTGATACCGACCTATATGCGAGCGTCGCTCGAGTCGGCGTGTTGCCAACTAATTTTTGTTTTGCGACGTTGCGACTCATTGGATTTATCGGGTATTTTTGAGACATTGGAAAACATCGTAATGATAAAAGAAAATTTGTATATATGTACGAAAAACCAAACAATTAACAAAAAATTCTTCAAACAGTAGTTTTCGTAAAAATGGAATTTGAAGTGTTCAAAACATCGAGAACTTTAAACATTAATTAGATACAATAAAATTCGTAAGTGGTATTAAAAAAAAGCTGTTAACCGCGTTTTTATTCAGAGAAAAGAAAAAAAAATCACATAATTTGTGTATATTATATTATTAGTAAATTTGTAATATAATTACAATGTCTATTCCGTAAAATTTAGAACAATCTATGTGAAAATCGTGATGACTGATTGATTTAGAACAAACCGTTTGTCCACGTTACAATTAAATCCCAGAATTTGGATATGCACGTAGATGGAAGAAACCTTTAAAGTTTTGTTATACATTTAGAAAACGATTAGTTTGTTAAAACCTTCCATGTCGTAAAAGCGTTTGGCCTAACCGAATTGTCAATATAGAACAACCAAAAACAATTTTATCGGATACTACATTCTTCCTGTAGATTCGCTCGCATGAATTTTGATTACGTACCACATTTCTTATCGGTTTTTGTGTTTCGAGATTACGGTCTATACCTGTAATGTTTCTTAGTAAGAATAGCGTAGACAGCTCACGCTTATCGATGTTGATTTCTCGTTTTTCTAATGAAAAATTTGGTAGTTTCCTCATGGATCGAAACGATAGTGCTTGTAAAACCTATTTAAAAATTAAAATATCTGAGCAGGTGTTAGCCAATAAGAGTTTTTCTATCATTGTCACAGTGGCGGTACTACCATAAAAGCCCAAAAGCCCGACTTGCCCTACTAAGGAGTAAAATTTATAAATCTTAATTAGCACGTAATTCCCGAATAATTTATTTTGAAATTTGAGCGTTGCGAGAATTATGTGCTAATTAAGATTTATAAATTTTACTCCTTAGTTAGGCAAGCCGGGCTTTTGGGCTCGTATGGTAGTATCGCCACTGCATTGTCAATGTTTTTCTTATTACAAGATTGTATCGAAGGCTTTTGTGTATATCACGCATATGATATGCGTCTCTATTTTTATGATCATAGAGTTACGTACGTCATAAACGTTGGGTCATGTCCACACGTGGACGGTATTGGCAGATTTCACGTGCCTATCAATATCGTAGTACGTCTGCCAATGTCGTTTTAATAAATTCAGCAAAATCTCTGCGTCACTACATGACGTTAGGTGATGTGACAAACTTTACAATGTTAAAATCGTACGTAGGTTTTGTTAAAATTAAACAAAAAAAAAAACAATTACGCCGAGCCTACACATAATCATAAGTAAAATAACTTTAATGATAATTAAATGTAAGCGAAGTTCAAAAAAGCTCTTCACATCGACTAAGTACACCATCTCAATATTTTAAAATATAGGATAATCTCTTGCCTTTTTCGGTGGGTTTGCATTGACGTAATAATATTCACAATAAAAACTTAATTAAATCTCAGTACCGTGACAGAAGACACGTTCGCATTGTCATATGCATTCGTTTTTGGCACGAACAACTTTCTACTGTAAACAAATAAATTAAGACGCGATAAAATCTTTAGTTTGTTTAATTTTGTAATGTGTACGTAGTGTTTGCATTAACACAAGAAATTACTATGTGAACCAGCCGAACCAACGTACGATATGACAAATGTTTCTTAGATGTGTTTATAGTGTATCATGTTTTTAGATGTTTCAAAACTTTTACGTGTGGAGTCACACGCAATCGAGATTTTTAAAACTTTTTTTTAATCCTTACAACTTATGTTAAAGTTATTTTTCACTTCTTAAAGATCACCTTTCTCACAAACGAATTATTGTCTTCGGCTTATATACTGTTACCAAAGCTTTTTCTTACATATTTGTTTAGTGAATCAATTAACTTCACCCCATACACTTCGACCAAGGTGAAACTGCACAATTTTCATTTCCCTGTTTACCCCCCTGTCGTACTATAGAAGCGACGTGCTCTCCATGGGGCAGTAAGCATTAATGGAAGGCTTGAATACCTACGTATAACACTACAAAAGATCAATGGTCGTCGAAATTGGCTTTTTGTTACATCGGGATCGAAATTTTTATAAAAAAATAGGAAAATTGAATTGAAGCTACTCTTACTTGCTTATATTAAATTACGTATGTTGGTTTAACTCCAGCAATTTAGCCGTTTCGGATATTTTTATATATCGTTATAATACGAGTAAGCAGTAAGTAGTGTTGGAGACTAAGTGGCAAAAATATTTTGGAAACTGGGCAGACGAAAGTTATTAGAAACATGCGAAAAGCGACGATTTGAATTTGCTACCCTTTAATTGTTATACGTTTATTTTCACTATTAAGTAGTGGACTTTATTGCTTTGAGTGTTCTTTAACCGAATTTAATACAATTATTAATATTAACACCAGAATATATACACTGACGTATCATCAATTCTTAGTACTGTGAATAACTTTGTTGTTATACATTGTAACATAACTCGAGTCCAAAATTTACTACCAGGAAACGTGTGGTCTTTCAGTAATGTGTTACTTATATTAAATAAATAAGTTGCCTTTATGTCTGTAATCATCCTGATGTTATATTGTAAATCGTGTTAACTGCGCCATACATAGCCATAAATTAAAATGGTTGGTAATCATCATTAAGTTATTTTATAAGTAACATAATATAATTAACTGCATTAGACAAAAAAAAAAGTCGATCAATTTTGGTCTCGGATATGAATTTAATTTTAATTCAGTAAAATAGGTATAAGGTGGGCAAATGCCAAATGCTACAGCTATCTGTAGTTCGTACAAATAATTGTCCCGAGGTGGAATCGAACCCATTACTTGTCGCGCAGAAGCCTTTGAAATGTGTAAAACAATTTAAAACCAAATAATAAAACAATGGATGTTTGTTTACATTTCACTTATAATGTAACATACTTTATTATAAGCAAGAGTATTTATAGACCATAGCTTTAAGGATAAATCATGTTGTTAATTGTTCTTTAAGGAAAATAATGAATCAAATCAGTTTATGCTAATTTTGCTTTTTTTTACAAGTGAACAGCTCACGTCAAATTTTACAACCGAAGTTAAATATGGCCGCCTGTAAGTTTTATATTCAAGTTTGAAACGTTTCCGTTACCCGGCATGCCTGCATAAATATTTAATTCAGATAAGAATTATAAAACAAATTTATGGATTATATCTGGTACTTGTTTATTTAATAATGTATATAGTATTTTAAAATACTTTAATATACATATACCTAATAATACAAATCTTTTTTACCACTCCAATATCAATCGCCGAAGTAAAAATTAGACGAACACCGAAAAATATCTAAGAGACGGGGATGGTGTCGTGCAAAAATCTAAAAAGCCGAACCACACGGCTCTGGAATTATTAGCATACGCCTAGTTGCTAACGATGGTTTCGTCGAAATAATTACCATTTCCCACATCTATAGATAAGTATGATGTCACGTGTACATTGGAAAAACATCGCGGAGTCGCGTTACGAGCTGAGACAAAAAGCCGCGGACTTACGATTCACCTTGTTTCGCGCTAGGTCAATGACCCGACACAGCTGGGAACCGTACGTAAATAGTGTTGCACACACGTACAAACGGCCGGGCCGTTTGTGCGCCCGATCAAAGATCGGTTTACTGGTGGTGCGTCGGATTTATTGCTAACGATTCTGGAATACTACAATACGTAGACAATGAGCTGTAAAAACACGTTGTTCTGTACGTGGTTGCATTATTTTTACATTATCGTATCATCTTATCAGCGCGACGCCGCCACGAATGATACGAACTCTTTTGTGCGTAATCTTTGTTTACTCCCGACGTTCGTGTTTCAAAACGAAGTGATAAAAATAACCAACGAATCGATGTCCGTTACGTAACAGGTCGGCCGCAACGCGATATACGTTATGCAAAGCGCGCTATTATGCGTTTTGAGTTTTTGTTATATGTATTCAACAATATCGTTTTACAAGTCAATTCGTTTGATGTGCTGAATCGCTTGACGGCGGATGTGGATGTGGGTCAATGTCCATAACGGAGGTGCGTTGTTTTCGCGTCAGCAGGTACCCGAGGAAAAAGGGGCGCGTGTGTTTGATTCGAATTGATACAATTATTATCTCGTGACGACAGACACTGACTTGATCAGCCGGTGAATTATTCTTTTTTCAACTAAGCTAAACGATTGTTAATTAAAAAATTGTAATGTTCATTTAATAATACGAGACAGTAATAGCGTAACGATCGTCAAGGTCGCCGATTCCAATCGCAGTAATGTAGATTATCGCCATAGATTTCTCACGTCCACGTCCGTCAAAGGTGTGTATCTGACTGCAAAAGGTTACTGTTTACCTATTAACGACTAAAGACGTGGGAACAATCTTTTTTTTTTATTGACGCAAGAAGTTGTGACAAAGAAGTTCTGCTTTTAAGTCGAATACTCGAGATGCCTTGGTTAAAGCGGGATCGTTATAAATAACATCTGCAGGTGTCACCGAGTTTATCGGCCATATTAGAAAAGTCTCTTCTACCATATTATCTTTTTTATGGTTTCGGGTGACATTAAAATTTAATTTCTGGAGAAACTTTTGATAGCAGGGAAATGAGGTTAGTTACGAGTTTCGGCCTGTACTGATTTGCTCTGTATCTATATTTTCTATTTATTTAAATTACCAAGGATTCCGCTAGCTCTTGAGATTTCTGGTACAATTAAAACTAGCCTTTCGAAACGATTCAACGACGCAGATATTGAATCATTCATTCATTTTTGATGAAAATAAGGAAAATATTAGAGCAGTTTCAGTCAATTCTGCTATAAAGAAGTTGCCTAGATTTGACGTTATTCAGAATATACTAAATGAGCATCGTAGTTGTGTTATTTGTAGATGATTTTTGTTCTGCTGTTTGTCGGTTCCTGCATTTAAATGGAACGTGTTGCGTTTAATATTCACGGTCCACTGATTCGAGGTTTTCCTCTTTACTAGATTTTTTCTGTTCAAATTATATCAAATCTGTGTTAATGAACTGTATTTCCTCTGTTACAGGTGACGACAATTGAAAACTTTAAGTCATGAACGCATTTACGACTAGTCACTCGCATCAAGCAGGATAGCTGCAGATACCAGGTGGGTATTTATCGTTTTTAAAGCGTTCGATATAACAACTTAGAGCAGCGATTCCCAAAGTGGGTTCCGCAGTACCTAAAAGTTTCGCAGAAATTCACCAGGGTTCCCCCTAATAAATATTTATCTTTATTTTATTTAAGGTTCTACGAAGTATTAATGTATTATTATTTAATACGTACGTTTACTTACTTGAGGATAGAAAACTATTTTTCTTGTAAAAATGAGGATTCGCAATCGCTTTCAGAAAGAGGAAAGGGGAGACATTTTTAATATAATCCCACATTATCCCCTTGTTTATGCATACATCGTCGCTGCTTACGACACCCACGGGATTTTAATACGCACGTCGCAACAACGATGTTTGTTTTTTTCAAATAGTTTAGAATGGCGAACTTTCTTATAAACAAATCTATCAACTGTGAAATATGTTTCGAAGTGTTGACTTAATCTAAATTTTCGCACGCAAATAATCTAATACTAAATCGTTTCATAACGAAACTTCGAAGTTTCCTCGTTAACGGAGTTTCGACTTTAAGAAGTGAACAATCTAACCTTAACAATGGAAAGCTAGGGAAATACGCTTTATTTTCTTGTTTCGAGTCGACACGCGGCCTACATCATAACGTGCCAAGCCATAGTAGTTAATATAATTAGTTTAATTCAATGGATAAGTTACTTCTTTGTTCATTCATGTTCATTTTCCGAAACCTTAGTTATGTTAAATTGTCGATACCAACCTTATGACCATTAGAGAGTTATTACTAAGACAATTATTGCTTTATTACTCATATTGTATATTGTAGAGAATATATATCTCTACAATATACAATATTGTAGAGATATATATTCATAAAAATATTAACCTCCGTTTAATTAATTCGAAAAGACTGTAAAACGGTTGCCCGATTAGATACCAACTGGAAACTTCGCTTTTAACTTGATAACAATAAAGACAAAACAACTTTAAACGAGAGTGAATAAAAACGCCGCGAACAGGTGGCTCGGCGATACGTTTGCTGTTTTAATCTGGAAAAAAACGTCACTTTTATCTATTCTGGTTATACCATACCATAGCAGCGTTTTCACTATGTATATTAAAAATTAATAATATACAACAAAAAAAGAAGCAACATTTGTGATGCTGACGTTACTCGAAAAGATTTTTTCATTTCCCATTTAACCATAGACCCTTTAGTTTTATCACCTATGACGACCTTTTTCGGTTTGTTGCTTCAGACTTTTTGTCATGGAATCGAATGGCCTTATTAATTTTGCCACAGGACATGAGTGATGTAGAATTATTTCATAGGAGCGACAAAAAATTGTTAATGCTGTTATGACGGCATCTATCCGAACGAATCCACGGTATCGAAGTAATATTCGTATGCAGACGTACACTACTAAGATATGCACAAGCCAATATAGTTCGTGACCCTGTGGCCGAATGAGTCAGGCTATCGAAATAATTCTCGCTCATTGAAGGTCGTTTGTCTTTGCATAAAGTTTCCTGTACGACTCGGCGCATATTTGCTGAACTTTTAACTCTTTGTGTATTATTATAGACGTTTTTATATATATAGCATCTATAGACGTAGACGGTAACTTAGCTTAAACAAAGTATAACGCTACGTGTGATTGCACAGTGAAAACGAAACTTCATTTTTTTTACGTATTGTAAAACCAAGTATAAACTTACATTAAGCGTGTATGAAATAATATTTGTATATAGTACAATATCACAGTTATATATCCTATTCAAATCAGTATGTTAGATACGCAACCGTCAGATATGATTGATTATTATAAGTTATTATAAATTAAAAGCTACTCCGAATGCTATATTCGGAGTATTTTTGTTGAGGATTATTCTAACATTAATTTTTTCGCCCTATTCCACGAATGGGCGATTAACTAAAATAGTTAATTATCAAATACGGTTACAGCTGCAATATGGCTTTTAAATAAATAAAGAATAAGTATATATTCACTTGTTGAAGAAACCTGGCGACAACGTACGGATTTCGTTTAGTATTTATATACACCGCACTTTAATATGAACGCACAGTTTCTTTGGCAGGTTTCCCGCGCGGACTATATTTACGATATATTTATGTAATAAAACGGAAATTCTTCATCGTGTATACTCGTTACGCTTTTGTATCAAATTTTCTCCGTTTTTTTTTATTCCTCATTCCATCTTTGGATGAAACAATTCTTTTCAATCTTTATTTAAATGTTACACTAGTGTGAATTATGGCTGTTTTTTCCGGAAATAGAGTATGAACCGTTTTTAATATCTAAATATCATCACTATCTCTGCTTCACCTACAGGTAGACTGGTAGAAAATGCCTCAGGCATTAAGTCCGCCTCTACACAATTGTTTTTGTGTGAAAGTTTTAATAAATAAATAAATAAAATTTCGCGTCGCGTGCATTTTGAAGACTGCGAGGTTAAAAGGTTTATCGGAACCCACGTGACGGCAGTGGGTGCTATCGCCTAGGGTTGCAATCGATTGGGGCGGTCGCCACGGTGACAGCTTCCGCCCCTCACAGCCCGGGGCAGCATCCGAATGTTTACGCGTAAATGTATTAAATAATTTCACAGAAACCAAACAAAACCGACCTCGTACAGAAGACGTCCCGTCTTTATCCCCAATCAAGTAAACTTGTTTAGTACGCGTTCATTACATTTTATCGGCGCTTTGCAAGAAAAAATGGTATTGCTAATTAATTTTCGCCTTTAGACGAGGTCGGTAAACTTTTGTCGACGACGAATGAGTCGCGGAAATGTTTCTCATTGTGTGCGTGTTTACGTATTGTAGATAGACGGGCGCGCGAGGGCGAAGTACGCTCAAGGGCAACTGGCGTGTAACGACCCGAGCGTCGAAAACTTAACGCTCTACACGTATTCGTTACACACCGTAGTTTAACGTTCTCACATTTGAGATGTCTGCACAGACAGCTTCGTTTGAAAGCAAATATCTATATACATTTATTTTTGTTTTTTCAGACACGGTGCGCCCTCGAATAGTGGATTATGGACTACGGTTTCAACAATGTGGTGGAAGGGACGCGCCAGTACTTCATGGGGCTGCCCAAGCAAGCTCAGGCTGAAGGCAGCGGTCAGCCTGTGTGGCCGGCTGGAGCACCGCCACCGGAGGAAGGGACGCCCGCTCTGTCAGGAGCTCCGGCGCCTTCTTCGCGTCCGCCATCTGCAGCCGCAGCCCCTCCCACCCCCGGTCCGACGGCGATCGCACCACCTCCCAGGCCGCCCTCCGAACCCCTGGAGCCCGAGCCCCATATAATCCACAAGGCGACAGTGATGCGTGAGGCGGCTGAAAAGAGGCGCGAAATGCCCGACCCGGACGATGAGGAGGAACCGATTGGCGCGCTCTCCCCACCGTCGCACATCATCCGGAAGCCAACGCCGCGCACCTTGCCTTCGCCAGCGCCCGCGCCGGCCGTGCCGTGCCCGTCGCCCGCGAGGCCCCCCTCCGCTGCGCCCGTCGCTCTGCCGCCGTCCGAGCCCCAAATAGAGCAACACGTGCAATACCGTGCCTCCGTTCAACGTGTTCAAACCCCTACAGCGAGGCCGCCCGACCAATACGCGCCTAGCAGGCCCCCGGATCCGTACTCATCTTCTCGACCACCGGAAACGTACGTCCGCTATCCGTACGAAGCAGCCGTTCATGACGGTCGGAACTCACATGGGCCGACGGTGGCTTCACCTCAGCCTCCATCGGCGCGGCACAGTCCACAGACTTACGCAAGATTGTCGAGTGTGATGCCACAACACACCGCCACACGACTACGTGATTCCCCGGCACACAGCCCACCGTCCTCGCGCTATCCGCACCCTCCGCCGCCGCACAATGACCGTGTTCCACCGATACATCACCCGCAAGCCACACCTCCAACGCAGAGGATTAACGTCTTAGACAGTCGATCGTCACAAGCTTACCTACCTTTGGTTCATCGACGTGAGTCATCATTACCCAGAACACCCCACTATGAGAGGCATTCAACGATTCCACCGAGGAAGTATGATCCTCAACAAGCATATTCCGGTTATAGACCCACACTTCCAACACCACAACCAATGCAAAACCAACGGGTTGAGATGCTGCCTCAGTATAAACATGGTGGCATGGAAGTCTTGAATACACATTATACTGCGAGACAGCCAGATCGTGCGCCAATACCACCTCAAACGTTAAATAACGAGCCCACTCGAATACCCTCCCGATTAGAATTCCACGGCAAAAGTAAGTCTGTTGAATCTAGAAGTTCTTACCGTTATTCATCACCATCAACTTCAAATGTAAGATATGCACCTAGTGCTCAAATTCCAGTCGTCCACAATAACACTGCGCTACAACCGAGGACACCTTTTCGGGCAGTGCCTGCTCCAAAGGCAAACTACGATTATCCAGCAGCAAATCAAGTTCTTACTTCTCCCTCACGCTCAACAGCAAAGGCTGGATATGCTAATCAGCAATCCCGAATGACTGTGTCCGTGACCTCCATAGTAAATGAATTGAATCAATCTAAACAAAAGAGGGAGTCACCACTTGATCTGTCAGTAAAAACTGTCAAAAATTCTGCTGATTCGTCAACGACACAAGATGACATTATTGATTCTGTATCTATGGAAAATAAAACTATTCCATTTCAATCACGTCCAACTTCAAGTAGCCGACATGTTCCTCCTTTACCTGGCTACATTGTATCGCATAAAGTCGATTTCGCACCGGATTTTACCCAATATAGGGAACGAAATCCAAATCAGAATTATAGTGCTCCCCCACAGCCAGTACGGTATAATGGAGTTTATGAAGCTTCAAGATCTGTTCCTGAGCCTTACCCTATAGAATCTCGACACACAGTTTACAACTCGGAACGGAGCAAATATGGTCCTTTACAAACAAGAAACGACTTTGTTCCTAGGATAGATCTTACTAGACCCATCGCCGATGAAAGACACGTCGAAAGACTCCCTCGAGAAGATCCGCAGATCGCAATGGAAGGACGCAAACGTCCGTCTGGGCCGATATTAAGCAACATTCCTGAAAAGTTAGTAAGATATGAAACTTGGTCTTCAGACAGTCGGATAGAACGTATGAATCAGTCAACTCGCGAGCAACAGGAGCTGATGAGTCAACCTGTATACAGTTACAGCAGCCATAAAAGATTTGAAGCGTATCAAAACGACCAGAAACGAGTCGTTACATCCAATATGTACCGAGAACATCATCCTCATACGACACAGAAACATCCCCGTGTTTGTCCAGAAAAGTCAAATCGTGACATTAGCGACTACCATGCGCACTATCACGACCGAATTCCGTCTAGTAGCCGCCATGTAATACAGAAAATTCCGAGCCATAGAGATGTTCATCACCACCATTTAGATTCACAAAATGGTCCCGCTAATAAAAGTGTTTTAAGTATATTACGTAATAGTTTAGAGACTAAGCAAACCGGTTATGTTGAGCCAGTAAGATCTGCGCGCCAAATACCCGATCTCATTGTAATAGATGACGTGGATGATTCGGTAATAGAAATAACCGATTTGACTAAGGAAGGTGAAAATGAATCAACAAACAAAAATAATGCAAAACCTCAACAAAATCAAAATCAATCTACACTTAATCATCATATTCAAATGCCTAAAGCTGTAGATTCTATTGTTCGCGACTCTGATTATCAAAAATGTGATAATACAGAATCAAAAAGTAAATCTCCAGAAAGTGACGTGGCATCTAGAATAAGGACTAAAGCAGAATTAAAAGTAATGCCACCATCTCAAGATCATAATACAAAACATGATAAATTTTCGGAAAATGTGGTTTCTGATACCGAAAAGATCAAATTACTTCCTAAATCACAAAAACAACATCTTTTCAACCAAATAAGAGAAGATAATCTACGGTTAGAATCTGTTATAAAAAGTGATAGACCTAACAATAAATTTATATCTGAAGTAAAATCTGAACCAATGAATATTGATGAAATTGAAAAAGATGCTATTGAAACAATCAAAACTGAATGTATTTTAGAATCCGAAATCCCAGCCCCTTTGGAGGACGCGCCATCAGATGATTTAGACTGGGCTAATGCTTGTGATAATTTCATGGAGCAACTCAAGACGGGTTGTATTCGAAAAAAAATGCAAACGAAACAAAATGATACAACAGATGGCGAAAATGATATTAAAAATCCAAAATGTTCAAAAATTGAGTCGGAAGAAAGTAATAATGAGCAAACACAAATTGATTTAACGCCTGCGGTAGAAATTAAACAAGAACCTGTCGATGAAACTGAACTAAATGAACAAACTGCGTCTGAAGAATGTACCCCATTTGTTGCATTAGGTTCTGAAAGTTCTAAACATTCATCAAAGGAAGAAGAAAACAAAGGCGGTAAAAAGAACGAAAAAGAAATCGAAAAGTTAACCAAATCTAAAGTACAAGGAAAAGGTAAAACAAAATTAGAAAAGAAAGAATCTATGCTCTCGATTTCTGCAGGTCCTTCGGTGACAACTGACAAAAATGACAATAAAACATTAAGCCCGGTAATAAACAAAAA
>DWHO01001705.1:0-14752 GCA_018247575.1 Eurytides lysithous rurik | reverse complement strand
ATTCGTGGAAACTAGCATTTCCACGGATTAAGCGATCCGATGAAGCTTTACAGAGCCGCATAGGCTAAAAGCGTCAATGTCAGTTAAGATAAGATAAGAAAGATTGTTTTTGATTATGTATGCCTCACAGACAAGTCCAAACTCAAGTTCCGCAAGTTAGCGATCCTTTCTTCCTGTGTACATTGCAGGACCCACCAGCAGGGATTTCATTAAAAATCTCTACACACATAGGTTTCTCATACAACACATAGTAGTCTGTCCTTGCTTTGGACTCGGAGTAGTAAGAACCCAAAACTCACAAGATCATGAATTTTTTAATAATAGAAAATGCTTTATCTCTTCTTTTTAAGAGAACTTCTCCGATTGTAAAAGTGGCTGTTGAAATAGATAGATAATTGTGATATGGGACAGACTTAGCCTTCAGGTGGATTATCATAATGGTTTATTGTAATAAAATGACTGATTTATAATGATTAAATAAATTATATAATATCATGGAACATCTTACACATTGCCATTTGATCTGAAACTAGGCAGAGCCTGTGCTATGGTAATCAGACAACTGATATACATACTTATATATTTTAAAACACATTATTATATAGATAAGTAACACCTAGATACAGAACAAATACCTCTGCTATTTTGTCCCAGGTGGGAATCAAACCCACAACCTTTGCACCTGCTTTGTAGTCAGGAGCACTAACCACTACACCAAAGGGCCAGTCATTTGATAGATAGAATCGGAGTCACCTTTTATATATTTATTCATACTGGTACATTTTCTATGCACTGTATAACAAAGGATTTTATTTTAGTAAAATTTGCCACAAATTGTATATTTGTAAATGATCATACCATTCATATAACGCTTTTAAAATCTCAAATAAAAAGGAACTGTATTAATGTATATATTCTTCTTTCTTCATTTACTTAATTGTTGTCTCACTTTTTAGGTAGTTTTTTTAGGTAGTTTAGAACTTTTTGATAAAATATCGTCAATAACATTTTCACTCTCTAATAATTAAAAAAATATTGTACCATTGTATTATACAGTTTTTCATGGTACTAATATCAAAATGCATACATTATGATTGGTAATTAGTTTTAGTACAGCTTTTTGGTGACAAACTTAATTCATATTTCCTGTCACATCAATTAAGACTAATAAACTTTAATGCAGAGGCTGCAATTGAGCTTGACATTTCAAATTCAAAGTTTATAGAACAACGGGAATAACGTTAATGCGTGCCAGTTAGGGTGACTGACCCCCATCCAGATCTAAATTGCGTGTTCTCTGTCTGATTTAATTAAAGCTAAAACCTCAAGCTGCCAGTAAGTGGATTTTATGATTTAAAATCGAAATAATGGTCTTTCGAGTTTTACTTCCGTGCATCAGCATAAAATTATTTATTTTTTGTCAAAACTTATCTTTTAATTTTTAGCTATATGTATTTTTACTCCTGCACCTTTTTTATTTTAATTTTTGTTTATTGACAGTGATAATGCTTTATATTATCTAAAAAAACATTATTCGATACAGTCTTCTATGAATATTCGGAATACGTTTCCTCTATATTTAAGTATACGTGAGTTATCAAGCACATTGAACTGGTTTTAATAATTAATTCGTTTTGTCGGGGCCGACCATGGCGATGACTTATTTTTTGCTTCTCTCACACAGTGACTAGTAGTTCTCTAGGAAAAGCATATGCCATCATGATAAATAAATTCAAATTATGAACGTGCCTATTTTTTCACATATTTTGTTATTTATCTGAACACGCGAATGCTAGACATTATTTAAATTAAAATAATTTACGGACTTTTCGAAGTCCTTGTTCACAGGACCGGCTCTGTAAAGTGTTCCAAAGGTCGGAAATTTGGAAACCAAATAAAATAAGATAAAATCCCTCAGTTAGTTTCATTTTAACAGTTCATTCTATTATTTATATTTATTTGTTTTCTTAACAATACGTTTCTATCATGTTATGTGCCAATTCTTTTATATATGATGGCGAAGCTAGTGCTAGAATCGTATTGTTTGTGATATTGTTTACACGTGGAACAATCGTAGACATTATAAACACTGACTATGAAATGTACAATGCCCATACATTTAATAATATTCCATTCATTTGAGATTTTATTATGTCAAGCGCCATTGCCGGGCCACGAATCGTAATGAATTGTCGCAGAGACTCTAAGATTATCAACATAATATCACGTACTTTTAAATTTTCTTGCATGAAATATTCTCTTGTGCTTAAATGCATAGTATGTTATTTTACTCGGTGATAGTAGTGACCCGTGATTTGGTTGCAGGTAACTCTGTGTACACACTCCACGACGGTTTGGCGAGTTTTGCGAAGCCAAGCATTGTTTTGTTGGAGCATGGCCGTCATCGTCGTGACGCTGCTCCGGCGCCCGCGGCACCTTCCGACACCCCGGTACCAGTGCCAACGGCCTCCAACGCGTCCTACAACTCGGACGCAACTAATTCGACTGTCGACAGCAACCGAACTACAAATACGACAGCCCGTGAGTTTAATAAGTAATTTCGCATCAAAAACCTAGATCTACAGCCAGGGTCAATCATAAAAAAACGGAATAGCCTTGTATTTGAAAGTCGCCCGCAATAATATAAACAATCAAGTCTTCATGTTAAATACAGTTCAATTAATTGAGTTGAAGCGTTTTTGCTCTTTATTTTTTAGTTCACTGAAAGTAGCACATATCTGTCAAGGAGGTTAAATCGTTCCTTCTGTTTATTCTCATGATATGAAGTCGTTTTCCTCACTACAAATTACGCAACACATTAATAGAATGTAACGTATTAGGCACGCTACTGTGTTTCATTAATAATAGGAAAAATACAAAAGGTAATAACAGAACATAATACGCAGCCGAGTGTTGTCTTCTTTTTTTACTATTTAATACTTTATATATTCAAGTAAAACCAGTATTGTTTGCTCTAGGAACGCTGCGCGTCAGTACAATGAGTTCTCTTATTATAAACTGGGTGTTTGATATTGTCTTGTGCTTCTATCATTTGCGACGGGTCTATACAGTAACACATGTGTTCAGTACACACTAACGGCAGTTACACAGGTGTTTTAATACGACGTTACAAGCTCAATATGATTTAGGTATTGCCGCGCTGCTAATTTAAAAATTTTCCATTATTTTTCTTTTGTGTAATATTGTATATTTTTTAATAAATATTAAATATTTTGTATATAAATGTACCATAGAGTGCTTTTAAGTGAAAACTTGTACCTTAATCCTATCGCCGTAAACACCCTTCCGTCCTGTCCTCTGTCAAAGACCTTTCGTTCAGTATCATCACCGTTCCTAGTGGTGTGTTTCCGTCAGAATAAGGATAAAATTATAATGGTAATATTTCGCAGAAGGTATTGTTGTTGCAAGCGTTCGCCGTTCGGGGAAGTACCACGGTACTATTATACTTTTGGTATATGCTGTGATGTGAAAATCAACTGGTGTTTACCGTAGCATAAGACCGACAACCTAACTGCTATAGGCTGCAATCACTGAACATCAGGTGAGCGTTGGGTTCAGGGATTCAGTGCCAGCCATCAAAATGTATGTATCACACGGGTAGTACATTATATTGTCATAACTAACACCTACACGATCTTGCAACTCCTGCTTAGGAATGTAAAAATGGACATAATCTTTGGACACTAACCCCGATTCCAGTATGCCGGCGTCCGTATGTTGAACGCACCGATCTTAATGAGCTCAGACAAGAGATAAACGTGTGGAGGTCTGTGTACTTTAAATATTATTCATTGTCTTAGCGTCATTTGTATGCGTGCGCAATTCAACGTTATAAAGTACGTCTGAATGTAAACTCATACGTTTTGTGTTATAATGTGTCTGTTGTACCATATCCACTGAAGGTCTTGTATTAATTATTTGCATCGTATGCTCCTTTTGCCTACGCACTTGTAATAATAAATTCGTCAGTAGTTTACGTTTAGTCATTTTATCTAGGCAGTTAGGCAGTCAGGCCCGGAGGAGTTAACGGCTTCACGGTTATCGTATGATTAAGAAAATTAACTTAAATTGTCATCAATGAATGTACATTGATATATAGTGAATAGTAATATCATGAACTGAGTGTTACAGTGTTATTTTATCTCACCCTGAGACGCTATGACGTTCATATTCGAACCGTATTCAAAAATATGTAAAAATTCACTTTCATACCCGACTGTACCATTAAAAGAGGTGCTATCCGTCGTGTTTTATTGTAACCTATTTTATTCAAACGAACGGTTCGTACGCAATATGTCTATTATAAGGATACATCATGTAAGAAACCGAGCCTCGGGAATTGTAGCGGAGACACGCATTATTCGCCTTATTAAATGACATACATTCACATTGCATCAAGTACATATTGGCCCGACCGTCCACAAACGCAATATATAAAATGGCGACCAATTGACGCCTCGCAAGTACAAGTCGCCGATGTCTTGCGAACATTCAATGCAACTTTATATAAGTGGTCGTCCGAGTCTTTTAAAATCTACTTTCGTTGTAAACATGAACCGCCGTGTAATATTCCGGATATTACCAACTTTCTTCTTTTTGCGTCATTGACACGTTAATTTTCATTTGTGTCGAATATGCCATGATGATTTTGTCCATTTAATTAATCTTTGTTATAATAAACTCGGATAAGGGGTTAATCGAAATAAGCAAAGCGACATGTTTTAATAATCTTACCTTTTGATAACCGGACAAAAGTCTAGTACTTGTAATATATCTTCTACGTCAGTAATGAAAATAAAATAGTAGAAGTCGAAATAGTCTCCGTATGTTTATTGCCTATAAAGTCGAACTATGTCTATAAGTTTGATGTCAATGCACAACTACTTTTTCTACTTAAATGCTGATATCTTAATGGGTTCAGTAATTATTGGGAACCATAACCGGCAGAACAACGTCTGTGGATATTTTATAAAATTAATAGACGAGAAACATAGAATGCGCTCTCAGATTTTGCAAAACAGTCGTTGTTCCTTCGTTAAGCGTCTATGTTTTTATTCAATTATTTTACGTGTCATTTTTCCTTGTAATTTATCGATTCATTTCAACTGAAAATATTTTGCTGCATTTTATTATTTTCTGCACGGTTATTTCATTATTATTGCTTACTTGATGTATAATTAATTACTAGAGTATAACTTTACCTAAACAATATCTGAGTATTTGTAGTTCTCATACAAACATATCCTCCATTCTTAGTCATTTATTTTTTTTACTTCTTCAGGTGAATGAGGCTACATTAGCCCATCCTCTTAATGACCAGTAAAGTAACCGTTTTGTAAAGATATATTAATTTATCTGTTGACAATTTCTCATTTGTCACTATTAGCCGAACAAAAAAGAATCTCACCATCGTCTTTTGAGTTTGAAATATTTGTATACGAAAAAATATTTAGTTGCATTACAATGACGTCGTTATCAGTACTAGACAATAGTAATACACTAATTAATAATTACTTATAAGCCCTATCTGATGTCACCAGTTCTGTCTCAATCTCACAGATGACGACTCTAGATTAACCGTTTACTTGGTTACGGCAAAACCTGAAAGAAGATAATCGTAGAAAATGCACATAAAATAGTTTAGTTATCTTTTTAACCAACTTGTCAATTATTTTTAAATACACCTTATACTGTCTTGCTTATTATGAATTTAATTAATTATAACGATTACTTTTAACTTTTCTTTATGTGAACTGTTAAAATGTCTATTTACTTCTCGAATGATGACCTCATTGGATTTACCAGTGAGTTTCCACTCTTAATCATGTCCTCGACTTGTTTAATTTCAACTGTTGTGTGTTGCTTAATTCCTGTCTTGTTTTTACGTGATCTTGCATCATGCAAGCAAGCAATATCTAAAGGCTAATTTTTAAATTATCATGTCTCTATGTTTACACTTGTCTACTGAATCCATTCTATCCTAGGAAATTTAGCTGTGAGCGTTATACTTATATAATTTTTTTAATAATACTCTAGGTTTATCACCAAAGGCAATGGCAGTCTTACTTGCTACAAAATATTAAATGGTCCATGTTATTATTTTGTGATATAATAGCTTTTTTTGCTATAATATTAGTAAATACCATTAATGATTTATATTAATGACTGTTATCCCAGTAACAGCGAAATTGCTACATCGTAACACCTCAATCCGTAATGTCACTACGAACCTTTCGAATTCATCGGAAGTTTAAATTCAAGTGAAACACGATAAACCTATTAATCTAGTATATATTTATATTATTTTGTATTACGTATTACGCTTAATTCCGTTATATTTTAACAGTTTTGTTTAAGTTCTGATATGTTTATTATTACTGCATGATTCAAGTTTATTTTATTATAAGTAATGTTTATTATATTGTAAGTAAATTTTGCATACAGAGGGTACATATAATATATACTTAAAAAAAATTGCAGACGGTTATACGTCACTTGTCTTATTATCGTGACGCAACTTAACTGCTGAAATCGACCTTCAATTTTTTTCTAGCGTGCCGCATTCATTATTCGATTAGCTTATTTCTTTCCTCTTTAAATACAAGTGAAGTGAAGTTTATAAGAACGCCGATTACAATGATGATAGTTATGCAACTGATTTACTTTTATTACTGAGCCATGCGCCTGACACTATTTGCCGATAGCCAACAACAACACAGTATGTACTCCTGTTTTAAACTGCAATAGTTCTGATTGGCTCTACGCTGTGCTTCTGATTTAGAGATATGATGGTATAGTCAGTAACTGCGTTAGGAGTATTGTCTGTCAAACGATAACAAACTATTATTTCCACTTATACTGCTGAGCGGAATAACTGATAATATTGTGGCAGGTAGGCTGTGAAAGCAACAAAAAAAAAAACAAATCAACACACTATAATTGTTTTTAAGTTGGATTGGTTTAGTTACTGGCTTTTTAACTTGCCCAAGAATATAACGATTTTAGATTTAAAAGGGTATGAATCCTAATCAATCTAAAGTACAGTTAAGTATTACTAGAACATTAAACTTGCTGGCTTTTTCTTTTTTCATCGATATCATGATAGTAACCAAATACATTATATAATTTTAATAAAGACGTCTCGACCGAGTTTCGGTGTTCAATATTGCATAAAACCTGCTAATTTGACAATGCTCATGCGAATGTTTATCCTATGTGTTAGGGAGTAGAACTTTGTACGAGATTGTGACTATTTGTTTTAAGCGATATATTTTATGGCCCTAATTATATGTGGTAGACAGTAGAACTTCATAAAAAACTTTGTCTTTACCTGATATTATATATATATTTGGCTATGGCCAAAAGAACATATTGTGTATTTTGTAGTTCTAAGGAAACTCCTTGTTTGTCTTAAGGCGTCTCAAATTACGATTATAGTTGCATGGTAAGTGTAATCTCGTGAAAGTCATCGTATTTAGTAAAATAAAAGCTTTTGTATTGTATACTATGCAATTCCGTTATTGCCACCAGGAAAATAAATATGCTGCTTTGCGTAACGCGTCATGCGAGGTTTCGAATACTATTTCGAATAAGAGATCAACTGAATGCAAGGAATTTGAATTTTAACCAGAAGCTGAAGGTATGAACTCATGCAGGCGCGGATCCACCGTTGTGGGTACTGTGGGCATGCCCACAACCCCAATTCACTAGTTGTACCTAACCGGTAGTCTCACACAGTAAAATAGCAATAAAAATAAATGTCCACTCGTGTGAAGTCCGGACATGTTATTAGTTTTTGATAAAGATATTTCATGTAAAATGATATTTAATTTAGTTTGTAATCAATGTTATCATTTGAAGATCGAAAATAACTCCAAAAACCGTCCAAAACATAAGTAAGTCCATGATTGTTCATGAACAGGTTCGTACTCAAATTCACATTTGGTCGGCCAAAGGTAGTGGGCACAGCCACCCAAAAGTTGGCTTTTGGGTGGCTGTGCCTACAACCTTTTTTGAGGGCTGGATCCGCGCCTGGTTTATGTTGGCCGCATAATTTTTTGTCTCCTCTATAACAAACATTATTTATAACATTGTTATTATGTTAAATAGTAAAATGGCCACTGGGCCCTTAGCTTAACTGCATTCCCGTGGATTTTAATTTGCTGTTCGCCGTTTTTCTAATATTTTCTGGGATAAAAATTGGCCTGTGCCACATTTTTTTTAGTGAAGTGGGAGGCAACGGAGCAAGCAGCTTATCTGATCGTAAGATATCACCACTGTCCATGTACGCGTCGCTACATCAAAGAACTTGCAAATGCATTGCCGGCTTTTAAAGTGAGAGGCAAGGGGGGAGGGGGGGTTGGCCGACGACCACCTTACTCACCGGACAAAACACCAAAGCAAATACACATCCACTTCACTCCCATTTTCTATCTTTCTGCTTCAAATACAGCCTTGGCCAAGTATTAGGCACCCTATAAATTACTGCAAAATTATGGGTTTAGTTTATAAAAATATTTTTAGTAATAAAATTACTTTATTTCCACAAGAGAATTATAAAAACATTAATATTTTGTTGGGCCACCCTTTGATTTTATTACAGCAGCAACACTGTGGGGCATACTGCGTACAAGTTTCGCACATTCCTCTGGAGAAATTGCATCCTATTCTTGCATTAACGCGTTTTTAGAGCAGTTTTTGATGTTATAGAATTCTCTTTTATTTTTCTCTTTAAAATATCCCACAAATGTTCAATTGGATTCAGATCTGGGGACTGGACAGGCCAATCTAACAGGTCAATACAGTTGTCAGTAAAACAGCGCATCGTAGTCGCTGATTTATGACAAGGAGCATTGTCTTGTTGAAATTTAACTCCATTTAAATTAGTGTCACCAAAAAGACTCGAAAAAGAAGGTATGAGAGCAGTTTCTAGTATATTAATGTATTTTTCACTGTTCATATGACCTAAGTAAATGAACATTTTCCCCACTCCAACCGCAGTCATACAGCCCCAAATCATTACACTGCCTCCGCTGTGTTTTATGGTTGGAACTACGCAATCTGACTGATATTCTTCGCCTTTGCGTCGTCCCACGAACGTCACACCTAGTGTTCCAAATACCTGTAAATTCCAAAAAAAATGCACACATTATAAACCTTATAACATTCAAGTTAGAAGACTAACACAACAATGATCGTTGTAAGTGGTTATAGTCTTAATTAATAAATCTAATCTCGAAGTTAGATTCATCAGACCAAAATACATTGGACCAATTTATTTATTACTTTATCAATATTGTATTTTAATTGTAATTAAAATTAACTGAAAAGTGTTGCAAAAATATAATAAAAATATGATATGTAACGAATTAGCTTTTTCATTTTTCATGTGACAGATATATATATACATAAATAGTTATTTTACACGTTTTATCATAAATGTTGGTCACAAAAATCAATAAGTTTCTTTCTATGATCATAACTGTAATAACTTTTAGTAAATCTTATTCAATTTTGCTTAAAACTATATACTACGTAATGTATCTCAGTCGAATACATCACTTTTTGATAATTCCAAGTGTGGCAAATTGGCGTATTTATTTTCGATTTTGTTACATTTTGACATATCTTGCGAAATTGTTACAGACAATTATATAACCATAACAAATCCTGAAAAAAATAACTGACCAGAAGATTAAAAAAAAAACGCGTCCTTTATCTATGGCTCACGAAAAAAAAAATCACAAGCGCGCGTTTTCCCTCCATCATCCCGTCAGAGCGAGCCCGCGGTCCGACGGGAATGGGCGTCTCTATTTAATTCGGTGGCTCTCCCGCGTGTGTCGTAAACTTTGCCGATGTTAACCTATACGTTTTGTTTTTATCACCTAAAGACTTTAAATTAACTTTAAATGAATCAGCCAGTGTTATGTGAGTGAATTTTGGTTTTCGTTTGTTGTTTTCCTTGTGTTCATTGTTTAAGGTGAGTAGTTTTTGTTTGTGAAATATAATCTGTCATTGATATAACGATCATGTTTTAGACGAGACGTAGATTAATTCTCGTCTCCCTACCTTCACGACTTTTCCTTATAAGGGTGGTCGGTGGTCAAATCGTGTTTATCTAGGTGCTTCTGTTTAGAGTTAATGTTTTGATTAAGATATACCGAAAGGAACACGCGAGAGTCTTTCTTAGAATTCTTAACAGATTATTGTAACATGTAGTTCAACAATAAAGATTATTTTTTGACATCGTGTTTCGTCTACAGTGTATTTGTCGGATTATTAATCGGATTTGTTTTTTATTAGAAGTCCTGTTTTACTGAAAACAACATAATATCGTTAATATGTTACACATATATCATGGCATATTTACAGATAATTGTGCTCATGTTACTTATTTAAATGGATATATATATATATCTACAATTTGTTCCACATTATGACCAACCAAACACAAACTTTTTATCAGTTAATTATTAGATGAATTTTAATAGGATTCTAAAAAGAAGCAAGCAACTTAAAAGTTTAAATTGTTTTCAGTTTAAAAATTTTATCTTTTTAAATTCAAACCAGAAAACCTTATGGAATGAGGGTTGTCACTAATGTTTTTTTTAAGTGATGACGCCAACTGCACTAGAAGACAATAGTCCTGCATCGCAGGAGCTTTCACTAACACGAAGTCAGGGACCCAAGTACAGCCACATAGATTCGGAATTACCGTTTTTGGCACACAGTAATTTTTTGTACTGTGTGGGATCGAACCTACAACACTGTGACAACGCTAATTGGAGAGGTGACCGCCTAAACTCGCACCTACTTCATCCATACAACTATTTGTGGGTCACATAATATTTTTTAGCAGCATCCAATACAACAATGCACCGGATAGGAAAATGACGTAAATTATCTTCTATACATAAGATTGTGTCAGTATGTAAGTTACTCACAAACTTGAGAACAGCAGAACAAATATTAATAAAATTCAAATTCGACGCGTAACTTAAAAATTGATATAAGTTTCAACGCAATCCTGTCAGCAGTTTTTGAGATCTCTATCGACATCATCTGAAGTGCGCTATTCCTATAGTCACCAGTTTCCACTGTATCCTAACTAACTTTATCAATATTATAAATGCGTGTGTTTGTTTGCTGGGTCTTTTCTGTATCGGGATATTATTAACTTTTGGCCATGACACGTTATTTTGTTAGGGCAAAGGTTTCCAACGGGGACGGTACCAGCCTCCAGTGGGCGCAGAAGCTTTGTGATTAGAGAGAGTGAGAAAGAGAGAGAAAGAGAAAGTGTTAATTTTTAACGTATGATTATTAAGAGATATTTTTTCTTCTTTTTTTTATGGAGTATGCTGACAAACGCTTACCTGATAGTAAGCGATCACCGCCGCCCATGGAAATTTGCAACAGAACTTGCAAATGCGTTGCCAGCCTTTAAGGGGGAAATTTTTGAAAGAGGCAAAGATGAGGAGTGAGAGGGAGGGTCTATGGTAGGGACGGAGGGAGAAGGGAGGGGATGGAAGGGGTTAGACAGGAAAATAGACAGACATCTAACATTAGTATTATTAATTATAACGTAAAAAGGGGTGTTGAATTATTTTTTGTTGTATAGGGGGCGGTAGTCCATAAAAGGTTAGGAACCTGGGACGTAGAATGACATAGGCGATTTTTTGCAACGGATACAAAAAAAAAATTCTACAATAAATGACGCCAGCGAAAATATTGCACTTTGACGAAAAGACGTCGTGAATTAATTATATTGTATTATTACGGGTGTCTTACATGTCTACGATCGGCAATTATCGTTTAAATCACTGAACAACTTTGCTTTCTAAAGTTAGAATACAGAATAGAAAAAACTAACTAACGTCAGACGCCGACAAACGAAAACTAGGACAACAATATTGATCACTCAAATTTGAACCGTTAAGTTTGTTACAAAATGTATTTATTAAAGAACCTACCTTAGATTTATTTTAAGCGATCATTCAATTAACATTTTTTTTATAATCAATAAAATTGACCCATTAGTTCAGACAGTATATTGAATTGCACGACTTCATATCACCTCGGCTCTACGCTTTGCTCGTCTTTGTCCATTGTAGACGGTATACCTTCAATACAATCTATCTAAGCTACAATCGAGCATACTTAAATACATACGTATAAAGACTACGAATTTCGAAGTCAGGTCGTGTAGTAAGCATCAAGTATTTTTGCCACTTCCATGAAGGTATTTAATGAAATTGCAAAAATGTTTAGTTTCAGTGATCTTTTAGGACTTTTAAAACTCATTTTTACAAATGTGTGTGACTGTATAAATGTGGTTGCTTATCTGGAATTTTCGAAAGATCAATAAACATTACTCGATTATATACAATGTGATGAACGTGTTTAATATCAAAACTAAGGCTACTTGAATCGCTAGTGCGAATTCGGTAATGACTTGTGTAAGATTTGTTTAAAAAGTTTGAATACCTTTACTTTATTTTTCATTATATAAACCGTTATGTATATATAAATACAATGTCATTTATTCTTCCGAAAGTTTGTAATGAAATTTGAATACGACGGAAAAAACAATTCGGTATGAGATACTGCGTAACTCCGTCTAAATCCGATTTTTATGAATAAAAAATCAAATTAGTGTAAGAGCCGATGATACTTATTTCTTCTTCTTTTTTTTCTATAAAGTACAGTAATCCCCCGTATAACATGATAGATTGGTTCCGTGTTATATGAAAACGCGTTGTAGGAGTACCGTGTCATACGGGGGATTACTGTATTCATTTTGATCAATCGAATTATATATTTCACTGCAAGCTAATTTTTATTGTAGAAAAAAATAATGAACGGACTATTAAGAATAATAAATGTGTTAAAGAAATTTATTCATCGAATTTTTTTTTCTTTTTTTAATCTACAATAATTATAGAAAAAATAGGCATAAATATATCGCGTTAAATACGTTACCGAATAGTATTATTGTTGCAAGAGATTTTGAATGAAATTTCCTATATCGATACATACCTATATCAATGCAACAGGACTTTATTCGTCACTCCTGATATTTGATTACATTAAAAGAATTCTCTAAACTCACCGACAAAGTATCCGAATTCTTTCGTTATGAAATCAAAATACCTCAACGTGCACAGATAATTTGCACCCTTATTGAATATTTCGTCTACGGGTCCGTTCAAGCTAATAAAAAAGCAACGCGCCACAGACAACGAATTTAATACGCCAGAGACGACGATGTTTTTTTTCCCCGCCAAAACACTCCGGCAGACACTCGACTCGACAGTTTGTCACCGACACAACACAACATTGTTCCCGCTTAGTTTTTTATTCTTCTTATTTAAGTTTGCATTTCATTTAAACGTTTGTGAAAAAAAAAAATAATACAAAATACATCACGTGAAAATCATTGTCTTTTTGATGGTTTAGGCTGGCAAACGAGCAAGCGGCTCACCTGGTGGTTAGTGATCACCGCCGCCCATGGACATTTGCAGCATTATAGAACTAGAAAATTCGTTGCCAGTCTTTAGGGAGGAGAATGAAGGGGAGGGAGGAGTGAGAGGGTGTAAAGAGGAGGAAGGGAACAATAGGGGGACTGCTCGGGACTAGAGTGAGGGGAGTGGGAAAGGGAGGAAGGGAAGGGAAAGGGATGGGCCACCGGCCACCGGAAACGCGGAAGCTACAACAACTTCTACTTTACGCCGGTTTTCGGTCGTGGTACTTATTATACGAGCCGGCCTATTCAGCAGCGGGAACAGCTGCGTGGCTATTTCGAGTCTCTATTTCGAGTATTTCGATAGTTATCAGCATTTTCTCCAAGGGTCTTTCCTATTTATATTCGTTACCTCAATGATGTTTTTATTTCGTTTTTTTCTCAGTGTTTTTATTATCTTATTTATATATAAATTCAACGAGACGTGCTTCGTCTACTTACGCGTCTTGTAAGCCCACCCCACTGTAAGTGGCCAAAGGCGGAAATAAAAATAAGGGTTGTAAGATTTCGTATATAAAATTGTGCTTTAGAAGAAAAGTTGAAAGTGATGTAACGTTCTGTAATATGTTATAATTAATTTAACCTTAGTAGGTTAAAACATCGTAACATATAAACTCAAAGGAAAAAAAAATACTGAAAACAATTACAATACTGATTTCGATTCATTTTACTTTATGCATACATACATAGACGATTAGTTGAATAACAAAGTACGTTATTAACGGTAAAAAACTTTGTTATTCATGCCGTCAGGCGCAGACTTTTACCCACTATTCACTAATACACAATTGAGGGTAAGGAAAAACAGGGTTCTTTATCCGACCTCTGTCAATCACTTCCACCTTTGGATTAGGTTTCTCAATCTTACAAGTGATTTCCATTGAATACAAAATTTAGACTATAACTGGCTACCTATATAGTGTATGTGTTTTAATGTATTATACATTAAAAACATTAGTGTGGTTTTATTTATTTTTATCCTTTAAATTATATTATTCATGGAGTGAGTCATGCATGCAACAGCATGCAACCTATTCATCTAAAGTTAGAAGGAGCGATGTTTTAAAAATGCTAGTGTTTAAAATAAAATAAGAGTAAGGGGCTAAAATAATACAAAATAAAATTTTGAAGAATATTTTGTTTTTATTATTTATTTGAATGTATCTCCATTCCCGGGGTTGACTGGCAGAGAATCCCAAATGGCATTAAGTC